>JAJEKB010020357.1:346728-422232 GCA_022393335.1 Macrotrachela quadricornifera | reverse complement strand
AAATTTTGAAGGAATTTAAAGATACTTCTGTAAATGGTGGTAGGATTTCCATGGAATCACCCTTATATCAATGCGTATTTCGTAATTATATCCCTCCAGATCAAAGTGTCTCTTGTAGGATCCTGTTTGGAAATCGCCTGATCCGATAGTTAGACTCTTCGGCCTGAGTAATCTCTACTATATTTTTTTTACAGTTCTACATATTAGATCCAAAATTCTTTATAAAATTAATCTCATAATCGTATTGAAAAATTTAACCGGATGGAGGAAATATAAAAATTCGTTTTATTGAAGTATGAATTAATAATTCTGATTTTGAGAATTAAACAAAGATGCATGGATGTGAGTTGAAATTCTTTTTTTTCATGGCTTTAAGTTCTCTAACATAAAGCAGACAAGCTTTATTAAATATAAAGAAGATAAAAATTTTCATAATTGAAGATGTCTTTAGAAAATCATGTTGATTTCATCTCCTGTCTTTATAACCGAAAAATACATTATTTCTTTCGACTTGACTATATAAAGAAAGTTTTTAAAGCTTTTTATCAGGAATTGCAGTACTTCCACGACTAATTTCAGACTATCTTAACTATATTTCATCATTTTTTTTAACAAATATTTTTGATAATTTAAATCAATGTTAACAAGTTCCAACTAAAGCAATCAATATTAAGTATACATGCATAAAATTATGTAAATAATATCAATAATCAAGAGAGAAAACAACTATTAAGTCATGATTTATCTCAGAAATTATCAAAATAATTGATAATTTATTATTTTTAAGTACATAATTTTTGTTTCAGTATATTAATAATTTTGAGGATATGATTAGTGTGTATACATCGTATTTTTTCTTACATCATATACAAACAAAAAATAGAATAACAAGATATTCATAACTGATCTTAATACTTGAAAGATAATGAAAACAATCAATGTTGATTACATGTAAACTGTTGTGTCTTGTATAATCTAGTAGAGTGTTCAGAACAAGATAAGAAAAGAAAAAAGGTATATATATACATACATTTAACTCTTAATTCTTTCATATCATATTTTAACTTATATTCTTATATAAATATGATTATTTTTGCTCAAAATATTTTTGTTTTTCTTTGTTCATTAATTTTGGTAACTGTTTCTTTACCTATATGTCATGATAATATACCATTTTCAATAAAACTTAATCAATCATCACTTGTTGTTTACGGTGATATTATTGAAACATCAACAACAGTTTCATTGAACAATTATACAAAATCATTTAATATTACATTTCTTGTTAAATGTACATTAAAAGGTATTTCACCAACCAGTCAAAATATTCTTATTGAACATTTACCATCAAGTAAATAATGTTTTATAATAAAAATATTTATTTTAAATATAATATATTTTATTAGATAATCCAATGTGTCATAGAACATTAATCAATGGTTATACATATGTTTATTTTCTTAATCAAACAAATGTAGATAATTATTATAAACAAGTATCTTTTCATGAATTATTATTTAATGATGATACAACTATTGAAATATTAAGACGAACATGTGGTATTCAAGTTCAACCATTTCATAAATTTATTAAACAAAATGAGAATGATATTGATGAACAATGTCCTATTGTATCTATTGGTTGTTCAGAAATTTTAAATATTAACACAAAGGAAACTATTAATTAACAATAATAATTCTGTATTGATCATTTTCATTTCCTTAGCATATAAATGTATGCATAATATTGAAAATAAAATTCAAGCAAGATAATTTCAATTTATTATATTTTATATCTGCCAGTAAATGTGCAAAAGACGAAAGCGATGCTAGTGCATGACACAGTTGCACCAAAACATCCGAATGTCTACTACAAAAAAGAAAAAGTAGAATTTGTTTTGTCCTTCAAATATTTAGGAGTAGAAATAAGTACAAAAATGGGTTGAGGCTCTTTTATAGCAAAAATAATAATGAAAATACGGAATGTTTACAATGCACGAAAGAAAATGTATCGTACAATTCCGATTGAAAAAAATAATATAAGAAAAAAACTTTTTTGTGCATTCGCGCTTCCTCACGTTTTTTGGCTATTTTCAACCTGGTTCTTCTATACTGAGAGCCAGAAGAAGAAAATAGAACATGTATATTGCTCTGATATTCGTCTAATAAACAATCTTTGGAGATGGAATGACTATGCAACACTAGTAATAGCACAAGAAAAATCACTTCTTGATTACGTGTATGACTATTGGCAATAATTCATAAAACATCTATCCGAATCACCAGAAGGAAAGGAATATAGGGAGACTTGAGAAGCATATCTCATATGCACAGGATCAGATAACAGCTTCTACAAGTCTATGGAGATAAGGAAAAATAATTTCTTCATGAATCGTTACACATAGAGGGCACATCATACGAATTCACATATTTTTTCCTTCTTTTGTAACCATGAAAAACAAAAAGATTTTTTTAAAAGATCAAAAGTTGAAATTAAAAATTTCATTCAAAAATATGTTGAACCACCATAACATGCTAGCTTATCCATCTCTCTCCCTTTTTATTCCTTTTCTTCTTTAACGTTCTTTCGCTTTCTTCCTTTTATTCATATAATACTAAACTTTCTATTGTAAAGAAATACAACGTTATAAATGTCTGTCTTTAATTCCTTCACTATTAATGATTCATCACTTTTGTTTCTTTCTTCATATTTTTAAAATCAAATACGTCATAGGAGGTGTGATAAATAACTTATCAAACCAAATTAATGTTCCTTTTTTTTTATAAATGTATGTTTTGATAACCCTTATGGGATCAATAAACTAATACGTTAAAAAAAGAAATATCATACTCTTTCCTACAAATATTTTCTTTAAATACATGTCACAGATTTGTAATTTATTGTAAACATTATCTATTGACTTTATATATTTAGAAAATAATTATACTACGAAATATAGAACTAATACTCCATGTTTTTTAAAGACATTTTATATTTGATATAAAGCATATGTAAAATCTTTTCTGTTGTTGTAACAGATGAATATATGAGATAAAATCTAAAAAATTTTAGATATAAATACATTTTTGTATAGTTAATATAATGCTTGGATATTGTGTTTCAGTTGATCATCACAAAATTTATATAAGTTTTTAAATAAACTTTTTGATAAACTTTATTTTAATTTAAAATTCATATATGTCAGAAAAATTTCAAATATTTATTGAATATAGAACTGTTTTATTAATATTCTTTAAAAGACTACGAACAGAAAATATTATTTTTTTTTCTCTTTAAATAAATTTAAATCTACAAAGGATTATAATCTTCTTTACGGCAATATAATAAAATAGCAAATAAGAGAGCACATATTTCAATAACACCTACAATTACACCACCAATCATAATATAACGTTTATATGAAGATAATAATTCAAGTATACGATCATAACATCCTTGTGAATAAGCATTTATACCTGTCGTTGCGCACACATTAGCTTCATTCATATTTTTTGGTAAATTATTCCAATTTTTCGTTGCATTTAAAGGACAACAAGTAAATGGAACTGTTAAATTTGCATCTGGTTGATATGGATTTATTCGATTCCAATGTAAAGTATTTAAATAATCACTTTTATTAATTGCACCACAACATTGTAAATTAAATTGAGCATATTCCCATGCAAGTGATATTGAATTAACAGATGTTGAATTATTAAGTGGTGTACCAACATAATATTTTATAATTGATTCTTGAAGTTTATTAACAAATTGAGTTTTAAAACGATTTTGATAAGCTACGAAAATAATAATAATTCCGATTTCAATAAAAATTATTACACCGATAATTATTGCATATAGAACATGTAAAAATCGAAAGCCTTTTATTGCTCCACAACATCCTATAAAAAAATAAAAATGATTAAATAATTAAAAAAATTTCACTTTTAAATTTTTATTTATTATTTTTTTTACCAAGAAATCCAATTGTTAATGCGATGCCACCAATTACAATTAATACAATAGCAAAAATTTCAATATTTGATAAACTTTGAGAATATTTTGTTGTTATATCAGGATTAAGTAATGGACGTAATTGTTGCATTTTAGGATCTTTAACAACATAAATACCAATTGCTAATAATGTTATACCAATAATAATAAATGCAAAATTTAAAAGAACAATAAGAAGTCGAATTATTTTCATGCTCAACGACATACGACCCTGTCCTTGTCCAGACGCCATTTTATATTTTAAAATATGATAATATCGTTTTAGATAAATAAAAGTAAGAATGAAAGAATTAACACGACGTGATCAAAATTTAGTTATATGTATATGTTCTTTACTTCGTTGACGTATTCAGTTTATATAGGTTTGTGCGTACCAATGAAAATAATATAATAAGAAAACAATAATATATTCTCTCTTTTTTTTTATTTCACAAATTTCGCATGATTAACATCCTTTGTATTAGAAATTATTGAAGCATAAGAAGCAATATGTTGACATCGAATAGAATTATTTTTGCATTGATCATTACTTCTTAACTACAGATTCTTTCACACATCTGATGTCAAATAAACAAAAAATATGTGTAGGTGGAATCATTTTCTTATCGATATAGTACATTACATTTCTTTTAAAAGAATAACTAATAGTCATTATTTTTTAAAATCAGATCATTGATTTTATACAAGATGTTACTATTGTTTATGTCAAATAAACCCAATTCTAATGAATTGATTTATCTTATTGAAATTAATTTAAATATTTCTATCTTTATATAAAAATTAAGTTTTCTTATATTGGTAGGTAACGTTATATTAAGTGATTATTTTTAAAAAAAACAAATATTCACAATCAAGATAACAACAAAAACTTTTAATGTCTAAGATTTGACATCTTCTAATTTAAAATAACTGAACTTAAATACCAATACATATTGTTGAACCATATATTTTATTACAAAGTTTCATTTTTTGAATGATTTCGATATTTTTTTTTACATAGGCGTTTCTATTTTATTAAATTTTAGATTATACTTACATTATATCAATATTGTCAAAAATATACTAAAAAAACATTTGTCTTGTTTTAATGAAAAAAAAAAAAGAAAATAGAAGGATGATCTATTTTATCTTCAAATGTATGTTAAAAATGTATGTAGGATTCAATTATACTTCAAAAGAGAAATAGATTACTTTTAAATTTGTCATAAAATTACATTTTTTTTTCTTAAATTTAATTCATAAAACAAATACAAATCATTATTAATATGTATTCGAATATTTTTCGAATGTTATTAATTATGTGTATGTTTATTTCGGTTATTAATATGCAAAAATGGACAGGTACTTTTGCATGGGATGATCAATGTAAATCTAGTTATTGTTGTTGTTATTCTGGTACATTAAGTGTTGTTTCTTCTGGTTCCAATCTTGTTTTTAATTCAGGTGCAAAAGGTTGTGGATCATCTAAATCTTCAATGACAATTTCAAATCCAAATAGTTATTCATTTTCTACAACAGGAGCTAGAGGTGCACAAATTGTTTATATGCTTAGTTCGGATGCTAATACATTAACAGTTAAAAATGTTGCATATAATTATTGTGGAGGTAGTGCTAAACGTACTTCAATGGGAATACATATATATCCATCTACTATTTCATTCATTATTATTATTGCTATTATATGGATTTTAATTTGAATTAACTTTAATAAACAAGAATTTTTTTTTCTTATTGATTTTAAACATCAATATATTTAAAGAATTATAAATTGTGAAAAGCTTAAAAGATTTCGTATCATTATATAAATAAATAAATAAAAAGATCTTACAAATGATACTAATAGATAATATTCTTTATTTTTACTTGTATGTAACTATCAACAAAAAAATAGAAAGAATTCATAGTTTATTATGGCGACATCTAATATGACATTGAAAAACTTCGGTTTATTCGTTTTTTACTATAATCAAATTGTCGATGTTTTTTAAATATTTAACTATCATGTGCTATTTCTCATGATTCTTTCAGATGATTTAGTATAAATATAATAAAAATAAAAATAATATCATCATAAAAAATGACAAACGAATATATACAAATTGGAAATTTAAAAATTGCTAAAATTCTTTTGGATTTTGTTAATCAAGAGGTTCTACCTGATATTAATATAGATCAAGATATATTTTGGTCTGGTGTTGAATCAATATTAACTGAATTATCACCAGAAAATCATAGACTTCTGCAAAAACGAGATTACTTACAATCTCAAATTGATGAATGGCATCGTAATCATCCAGGAAAACATACAGATATTGATGTTTATAAAAAATTTTTATTTGATATTGGTTATTTATCACCACGAAATAATAATAATGAAAATATTCAAATAAATACAAGTAATGTTGATGATGAAATTGCTATTCAAGCTGCTCCACAACTTGTTGTTCCATTAACAAATGCACGATTTACATTGAATGCAGCAAATGCTCGATGGAGCTCATTATATGATGCTTTATATGGTACAGATACTATTTCTGAAAGTGATGGTTGTGAAAGAACATCGAAATATAATAAAAAACGTGGTGAAAAAGTTATTAATTATACACGTCAATTTCTTGATCAATCTATTCCATTAATGAATAATTTATCACATACTAATGTTATTAAATATTCTATTGAAAATAAAGAACTGAAAGTAATAAATAAAAAAATTAATTTTTTAAATATAATTTTTTTATTAAACAGATTATTTTACAAGATGGAACTATTACTCAACTTCAATATTCTGATCAATTTATTGGTTATCAAGGTAATATTAATAAACCTAATGTAATTCTTTTTATACATCATGGTCTTCATATTGAAATTGTATTTGATGAAAATAATAATCAAAATGATATGGTTAGTATAAAAGATATTTTAATTGAATCAGCATTAACTACTATTCTTGATTGTGAAGATTCAGTTGCAGTAGTTGATGCTTATGATAAAGTAAAATTATATCGAAATTGGCTTGGTTTAATGAAAGGTGATTTAAAAGTTGAATTTATTAAAAAGAATGAAATAATACATCGAAAATTAAATACAGATAGAATTTATATAACAAAAACAGGTAATGAATTACGATTATCTGGTCGATCTCTTCTTTTTATTCGTCATGTTGGTCATTTAATGTATACTGATGCTATTTTAAATAATAATCAAGAAATTCCTGAAGGAATTCTTGATGCTTGTATTACAATTTTAATTGCTTTATATGATATTAATACTAAAGATAAAGAAAAAATAAAAAATAGTCAAAAAGGTTCAATTTATATTGTTAAACCAAAACAACATGGTCCAGAAGAAGTTGCTTTTACTTCACAATTATTTTCACGTATTGAAGATTTTCTTAAATTATCTCGATATACACTTAAAATAGGTATTATGGATGAAGAACGTCGTACAACAGTTAATCTTACTTCATGTATACAACAAGTTAAAGAACGTCTTGTATTTATTAATACAGGATTTCTTGATCGAACTGGTGATGAAATTCATACATCAATGGAAGCCGGTCCTTTATTACGTAAAGAACAAATGAAAGAAGCAAAATGGTTAAATGCTTATGAAAAAAATAATGTTGAAATAGGCTTAAAATGTGGTCTATCAGGAAAAGCACAAATTGGAAAAGGTATGTGGGCTATGCCAGATATGATGGCATTAATGATGCAACAAAAAATTAATCATCTTAAAACTGGTGCAACTTGTGCATGGGTACCATCACCAACTGCTGCTACTCTTCATGCTTTACATTATCATCAAATCGATGTTTTTGCTCGTCAAAAAGAATTAATTTCATTATCTAATGATTATTTAAATGATTTATTAACAATTCCAATTCTTAATACAATTTTAACAACTGATGAAATTCAACATGAATTAAATAATAATGCACAAAGTATACTTGGTTATGTTGTTCGTTGGATTGATCAAGGTATAGGATGTTCAAAAGTACCTGATATTAATAATATTGGATTAATGGAAGATCGAGCAACATTACGAATATCTAGTCAACTTATGGCAAATTGGTTACGACATGGTATTATAACAAAACAACAAGTAATAGAAACACTTCAACGAATGGCTTATATAGTAGATCAACAAAATGCAAATGATGTACAATATCGACCAATGGCACCTAATTTTGATCAAAATATTGCTTTTCAAGCTGCACTTGATCTTATACTTGATGGTCATAAACAACCAAATGGATATACTGAACTTATTTTACATCGTCGACGACGAGAATTCAAAGCTCAAAATCAATTAAATAAATAAAACACTTTTTAAAAAATTTTTCTTCAGCAATGGTGTTTTTTCTTTTCTTGCAATGAATTTTTAATGATTATTTTGCTATATTTATTTGTTAGAGTAGATTTTATTTTTGTTTTTTATATTTTTGAATCAAAAATTAAATGCTTGGGAATATTTTTCTTTTTTTATTTTAAAAATAAATTAAATTATGATTGATAATCAAGAATCATATGTTCATGTTCTTCGAAAAAATGTTCATCACAATTATTACCTGAACCTTCACGATCAACAACAAGTAAATCATCATCTTCATCACCAAGAGCTAATACTGGATGGTGCCAAGTACCACGACTATAATTTACCCCTTGTTTACCATTTGTAATAAAAGCACGTATAAGTTCAAGTTGAGGTTTATCATTATTGATAGAATTATTAGTTGGTGGAGCAACAACAACAAGAAATGGTCGTCCAAGTAATGGTACAAAAGCTTGACTACCAAGTGGATGTCGTTCGAGCATACGAATAATACAAGGCATTTTTGTTACTTGAGCTCGAAAGATACTAATAATAGCTCGATCACCATCAGCTGGATATGCTGTTTCTACTTTAGCAAGACTATGATAACGACGAGTTGTACCATTGTTAATCATTCTACAAGGACGTTGATCTGTTTCAATAACATCACCAAATGGAACAAATGCTTCTTGAGTTAATGGTTCGACTAGTAATTTTCGCAAAGACATATTGAATATTATGATATGAAAATATACAATATGATTACAGTTATACGAAATAAAATGATAATAAATAGCAGATAAAAATGTTTGTGTTTTGTTCTCGTCGGACAAAATAACACAGATAGAGAAAATGAAAGAGAAGTCAATGTTCTACTCGTTTTTTTTTACGTTGTCTTTTCAATGAACTTAGTTTATGAATATACTGTTATCGAATGTATACATCAAGCGGGAGTCTTTATTGAACTAAATATTTTATCATGATAATAGAGATAATACATGTACACATATTATTACACTTGAGTCAATGTATACTTATAGTTTAAATCAATTTAAATAGATAAAAATGTTGTTTACTCAAAAGATGACGCTCTTTATCGTTATATTAGAAATATTCTTTTGTTTTTTCTTTACATAGAATTTATTTACAAATGCAAAAACAATGAAAAATAGATATAAAATACTTTTTCTGTATGTTTATATTGATCATTGCGATAAATTAATATATTAAAGTCGCACAGTTTCTGCAATCGGTACTGTCGTTGACATTGTATTTTTTACTTTATCTAAAGTTTTTCTATACTGTAAAAGAAATGGATGATTTGGATTATAAGTTTTAGCTCCAATTTCCATTGCACGTTCATAATATTCAACAGCTAAATCTTTATTTTTGGCAAATTCATACCATTCTCCAATGTTATAATAAATCTGAGCCATTCTTGAGGAATTTGATAGATCCATTCGATTGTAAAACTCCATAGCTTGCTTATGATACTCCATGCCTTTGCTCATATGTCCTTGTAATGTGAAAATTTTTCCTTTATTTTTCAACGATGCACCATGAAGATCATTATCTTCGAACAAATATCGAAGGTTAATGTTTGTCGATATATTTAAGCAATCGAGTGCTTCATCAAGACGACCGAGGCGAATATAAACAACACCACAATTATTATAAAGAAAAGAGATTATTTCATAATCTGTAGATGAAGATAATTCACTTGATGATAATATATTAAGTGCATGAAAATTTAATTCTAAAGATTTATTATAACTTTCTTCAGATATCTCTTTTTGATCTATTGTAGCTTCATAATCTCCTTTATACAAATAGAGTAAACCTGCACTAGAATATGCTTTGGCAATTGATGGATGATCATTAGGTAGATATTTAAGTTTAATACGAAGTGCTTCATTTGAATGCACTAATGCTTCGTCGAATTCACCTCGAGATAAATAAATTTGTGCAAGTGTATTATGTGTACTTGCTATTAGTGGATGTGTTAAAGGTAGAAGCTTCAATCGAATATCAAGAACAAGTTTTTCTCTTTTCAGAGCCAAATCAACATCACCATGTGGTTCAGCAGATACTAAATTATTTAAAATTGTAGCCATCAGACACAAATCTGTCTGACTCTCGTCAGAAACAGTTAGACACATTTGTAAAGCTTTTTCATAATAATCAACTATCATATTAGTAGCCGATGCAAGTCGACGATGAGCATAACCAATATTATTATATATAATAGCCAAGGTATGAAAATTATTTGGATTATACTGTAATTGAAGTTTAAGTGCACATTCAAACGATCGTAATGCTAGTTCAGGTTGGTTTTCATAAGCTTGGCCCATAATGCTGTAACAACGCACAACGAGATTCCAGTTATCAGATATTTTATTTAAAACTTTTTGACAAAACGATATTGTCCGATCATAATCACCCATAAGAAAGAGAAGATAAGCAAGATCAGCCATGGTAGTTACTTGACTTGGACATCCGCCTAAATGTCTACTTAATTCTCGCATCTCTTCTGTTTCTGTTGTACTTTCAATGAATATCATATTCACTATCCATACACTATTTCTATAATAAAAACCAATAAAATATTGTTATTTAACAGATCAAAAAGAAACTTACAATTGTTCATTAATACTTTCAATACGAAACATTGCTGCCAATGAAAAAAGTACTTCTTTTTCTTCTTTAAAATGACTAAATTCTGAAATATCACTAAATGGATGTTGATATGTATTCAATATTTTTTTAGTATTAATTTTAATTTGAAAAAGTACGGATTCCATAGTTGGATGTGTTATTCTATCGCCTGCATAGATAAGAGCTACTTGTTGCTCTGTACTTGTTGATAAAAATGAATTAATTGATATTAATTTACCAATATTAGCTTTTAATTTAGTAAAATCATCTGAAGTCATTTGTTGTCCATGATAAACAATAAAATTATCTGGATTTTGTGAATGAATAAGTTCCATATATGGTCTATGTAATGATTCAAGTTGACGATGTAAATCAACAATAAAAAATCTACATGAAAAAAGAAAATCAATATTTTCTGTACGAATTGCTTTATTTAATAATCGATAAACAAATGAATCACTTGAATACCATTTTAAAGCATCGAATGATTTATATATTTGATCAAAACGATCAATACGTTGCAGCTCAAGATCATTATCAATATAAAATGTTCGAGCTAATTTAAGAAAATCTTGTTTTGCTTCATCAGATGGTGGCATATTAATTAGAGCAGTAATAAATAATTGAAACCAAAAAAAAGTACCTGTTTCTTGAATTAAATCACGTAAACTTTTTTCTGTTAAAAAAGATATTTTAGTTGAATGAGTACTGTAAAAATGATTAACATCTTTTGAAATTTGATTATATAATGTTTCATGATTAGTAAATACTCCATTTGATTTTAATGAAGAATATTTTTCTGGATATTGACAAAAAATATAAATATTTAAAATCTGTGGTAAATCTTGAATAAGTGGAATTAATAAAGAACTTAATTGACCAGATACAATAATAAAAATATTTTCATTTGGTATTGATTGAATATATTCAAGACAAAGATTTAATTCAGTGAATATTTTAAGAAAATTAATTATATAACGTAAACGCTTTGTTGTATTAAAATCTCTTGAATTTTCATCAAGCCATATGATAGTAAGATCTTCTAAATTTTCTTTTTCAAACGAGACAAACTTATTAGTCATTAAATTAATCTGAAATATATTATTAAAAGAAAGAAAAAGAATTATTTTTTTTTTGTTAATTTATTGATGTGTATCAGATGTTCATTTTTATGAAAATTCTGATCGAATTTTGAATTAATATAAGTTGAATCTAATTGATACTTATGTACAAAAAAAATTATAATAAAAATATTCTTTTCAAGTAATACTTTATAATAATCTGAGAACATTAAACCTATTCACTAAAAGACAAATGTAATGACTTAAACCAATATTATTTGTTTTTGGCAGCAAATAAACGTTCGATTAATACCAGCACTAAATTTATATACTTCATTCCTATCATCATCAATTATACAGACGAAACAGTACCTTTCACAAGCAACGATTTCAGTAAATATTCTAACAGCAAGTTTTTATGTCATTTCTGATGTAGTTGCTCAAGATCGAAAACATTCATGAAAAATATGCGTCAGTATAATTAGAAACTACATATAAAGTCTTACTTGATTAATACTTAATTTACAGTACTAAGTATTAATAAACTTGTCACACAATATTTCAGAATCTTGTACTCTTGTTTGTTTATCATTAAATGCTTCGAAATCATACCAACAGGTATAACATGATTTATCAACAGACAAAGTATTTCACATTTTATACAAAATACACCATTAAGAGTTATACTAATGGTAGAACGAAAAAAAAACGTGTACAAGCATTATAAAAACATTATTAGAGGATGTGCGATTGATCAATAGTATAGGTTATGGACGGTATGCGAAGAAAAGCATTATTTTTTATCATTTAACGCTATTCCTCTACTGAAGGAGGACAGAGTGACATATGCAGTGAATAATCGTCGTTCGTTCGTTCGTGACTATGTATGTATGTATGTATGCATAATCGTTCGTTCTTTTTCTTTCCTTAGATGTGTATATTTGTAGTGACAAGTTTTTACATAAGTTGATATTCTTACTATTATTCGAAAGCATGTCTAATACTTTCTATCGTAATCTAGACTCATTTCTTGAACAATCTGTTAAGATTTTTGTGAAGTAGCAATGCAAGGAATCAGGAAAAGTATCAATGGCTGACTCCGAACTGAATTTGTAACTGTAGACTGGAAGTTTTTAAAGAAAATTTTGTGGTAAACTTTTAAAAAAGCAACAATTAGAAACGTATATAATTCATTTATTTCATTTTATCTATTTGCTTTCTTAATAAGTCAAGTACCATTTGACATCATTCATGGCAAAGGATAACACCAAGCAATATGTACATGAAGATCATTTTTAGCAAAAATTTCTTCAAAGTTTGCAGATAATGTGAAACTCATTTCAGATGTTGATATATCAATGAATTAAGGTTATGAATTTATCTATTAAAAAGTGGAAAGAGTTTAATGTTTTTGAATTTCTGACTCATCAATCAAATTCTTACTATAGTAGTCGACTTTCAGTAGATAATTAGCGATGTTTGTATCACATTACTTGTGATTTTTCTTTTTCTTCTAATTACAAAAAAAATCTTTTAGTCTTGAAATATGAGAACAAGTATGAAAACATAATAACAGTCGTAATTTTCATTTTTTATCACATATAGAATTATAAATCATTTATTTTTTTGTTATATAATTGAATAATTAATATAATTTTGCATTAAAAATAATAATATAAAAATTGTTTATTACTCATTTATTTATAAATATTCTAGTTTATTCGAGATAAGATTGATAAACTTGAGACATTAATAACAGCGCAAAGAAATTTGTCGTCATTTTCGATGTCCTTTGATACTGTTAATAATGAATCAGCGTTATCTATGTTCGTGTTTCTTCTTCATTTTGCTATCAGTATGTTGCTAGCGACATGAGTGATATTAAATCAACAAATAGTCCTTTTCTCAGTATTTCTTATCATAGCTTTATTTTGTCGTATTACATATAAAATAGTGTGCGGAGCTACACTATTTTGCTTATAATTTTTTTTATTAACATCTTAACAAGAATCAGAAATAAGATACGATGGCCAAAAAGTTAACATGTGGAGTAGAATTCATGAGAGGAGTATTACTTTTTCTCAATGTATTATTTTTACTTATCGGTCTTGGCCTTATTGGTCTTGGCATTTATGTCAAAGTCGATAAAAATTTTTCATCAATTCTCAGCAAACTTACTGATATGCCGGACTTTGATGGACAATCCTTTGGATATTTAGCTTTTGTTTTGATTGGTGGTGGAGTTTTTACTCTTCTCATTGCCTTATTTGGCTGTATGGGTAAATATTATATCTGATATATGATTTAATATTTATATTTATATTTATTTTATTTATTTTAAATAGGATCATTATGGAAAAACCGATGTTTCTTAATTATGTATGCTGTAATTCTAGCTATTTTGATGCTTCTTGAATTAGTTGGATTTATTATGGCTTTCGTTTACAAAGGTAAACTTGAAGAGACTTATCAAACAGGTTTGGAAAAAGTCTTCCAAAAGGGTGTGAGAGACAATTCCAGAGATATACTAGATGCTTTCCAGATTGTTGAAACTACATTCAAATGCTGTGGCGTTCATAATATAACGGATTATAATGTAAACCCCAACGTTACAAAATCTCTGTTCTGTCAACAGCAAGAGCAACAACATTTATACCCAAAAGGTTGTTCGGCTGCTATTATTGATTTTCTTAATACAAACTTACCAGTAATTGGTGGTGTATTAGGAGGTGTTTTATTAGTTGAACTTCTTGGTTTGATTGGTGCTATTGTATTATCCGTAGCGCTCAAGAACTCCCACTGAGAAATATTCAACAAGTTATTTTGTCCGGCGATCGTAATTATTAAACTAAACCTTTTTTGAATAAAATAAATAAATAAAAGCAATAAAAACATATTTTTTTTATTCTTCATTTTGATCTTCTCTGCTTACTTATCAATTATAAATAACAAAAAAAAAGTGTAAGGTAAAAAAAAAAAAAAAAGAATATATTATCACTAAATTCGTTGAGTAAATAAAAAACAAAATCACAAAGAATTCATTCATTCATTCATTCATTATTTTCCATTTGTTGTCGTTTAATTATACCGTCTTTTAATTGTCTATATAATACATAACGATCTTTACCAACCACAGAGCTCTAAAACAAAATAATTCTATAAATATTAAAAACGAATTAAATGAATATACTGTATATAAATCAAGTCCATTCATATCTCCTCGTAAATTAGTGACAGGATTCCGAAAGACAAGGCGACAAACAACGGGCATCATATGTCCATTTAAAGATGATTCATTCTATAGTGCAAAAAAAAAAGGAATTAAAGATAATAATATTTTTTTTCGTAGTTGAGGTGAAGTTAAAAATACTGCAGGTGCAAAAAAAAGAAGTTGATTCTATCTTACCATTGGTGGTAAAAACATGCCAAAACTAAAACTGTATTCATTTAGATCATCAACAAAAGCTATACAATTAAAATGATATATAAAAAACAAAAAAAAACCTATATGTATCCTACTTCGAAAAATAAGATGTAATGCTTTATAAAAATCTTTTTCAAGTTTCTCACCAAAAATCATTATTTCAAGATCTTTAATTGGTGTCTAAAAAAGAAAAAAATTTTTTTTTATAATAAAAAAATACGTAAATTAAACTAACAAGATGAACCATAATATAAACATTTCCAATTGGTATTGTTAAACCTAATGCTTGATGAATATAAAGATAATCATTAAAATAATTTCTTCCATTATTCATTTGTGCATAAGAATAAGCACTTTGTCTTATACGTTCAATATTTCCATAATAAATTTCAAAACCTAAACTAACTTGTAAATGTGTATGCATTTGTGATGCACCACTTTTAGGCATTGCATCCCAAATCATTTCTGGACATGTATATTTTGATTCAATTGAATAAGCTTTATTAAACCATTCTTGTGCTAAATCAAACATATCACCAATTTCTTCTTCTTTTAAATGTAATGTATCATGATTACGTGAAACAATTAATGTATGCCAACGATCATATTTAAATGTATTTGCAGCAGTATATGATAAACTATGTTCAAGACGTCCAAATGAATCTTCAGCTGTTGATTTAAGATAATTAGTTCCACAAAAATCACAATTTTTTTTACTATCTTCCATTAATTTTGATGTACTATTAAAAGAGAATTTTATGAGAAAATATTCTTTTTTTTGGAAAGAATTAAATTGAATATGTAATCAGTAAATATATGTATGTCAGCATACAATCTCAAATCAAACAAAAAATATAAAGAATAGTTTATTTCTATATAGCAATTTAATTAAAAGGGTAACAATTAATTTCAAGATTATGGGAAATTGTGTAAAGTATTTTCATGATATCTTTAATCTTATTCATATTCATTTACAAACTATTATAGTTAATAATAAGCAGCGTAAAAGTTACTGTTTTATCTATATAATCATTATTAAAACGTTCACAAATGATATTAAGATTTTTAACCATATCAAATGGATTTCCCTAAAGGGTTGAAATAATTCATGTATAATATTTTCTATTCTTACTCAATAATTAATCTTAATACATTCACTTATAGAATAATTATGTATGAATTATCTAAGACCTATACAACTGTCAAATAATCAATAAAATTATTATTGACATAATGTTCGAAATAAAGAACTAAAGATTAATAGAATATTTTATATGTGTATGGTATGAGAATAACTAAAATCTAAGTAAATTCTGATTAATTAGAAATGTGCAATTTCAGTTTACTGATCATTAAAAACACTGACACGAACGTTCATCGGAATATTGAGTGTATATTAATTATCTGTTATACATATCTACATCAGTACTTCATTATTTACGTCAAGATCACGCATTCCTTTAATTATTTATATAAAAATTTCATATATAGCTGGTTGGAAATAATCTTTTTTCAGATAGATATCAGTAATTATTATCATCACTATTAGCGTACTTTGCAGCATTAAGATATAATGTATACGAACATAAGAAAGTTTCATATAACTAAATATTTGTTTTCATGTTTGTCAAAATATCTGGGATGCATTTTTTTTCGTGAGAATGACTATGTTCTGTCTCGGACAATATTGTTTTTAAACTTCATCTTCCTTATTATTCTCGAATATTATTCCGATAAAAAAACGATTACTTAGTACTAATAAATTTCATTTTTAATATATTTTAATTTTGTATAGAATTTATTATTGATATTATTTGAAATTCTAGTGTGATCTCCTTAGCAAAAAATCTTATTTCTAATCGTGTAGATTATTTTATCAAAAATTTTTCATTAGAATCATACTAAGCTTCAGCTGATAGTTCACTTTTAGCTTGTGGACGTTGACTTCGCATATAATTATATAACATTTCTTCATGTGTATATCGATTATAAATTTTAATAATACGCTTGTAAGAAAAAGAAAATAAATAAATAATTAATTTTAAATAATAAAATTTCTTTACTTGTTTTTTAATTTGTTTAATAAGTGTTTCATCATCATGTAACCATTGATTAATTTTCTTTAAATAAATTGATGAGATTTTTAATGAACTATAAATTTCTTCAAGACGAAATAATGCATCAAATTTTTTTAAGAAATCTCTAATGAAAAACAAAAAAAGAAAGAAAGAATATTAAATATATTTGAAAATAATATTTACTGGCAAATATGATTTGTTGATAAACGAGTATTATCAATATATTTTGGAAGATTTTCTATAGCAAGTTTATCAGAATCTTTTATATGAAAACAATTTTTTCTAAACCAAAGCTAGAATAATAAGAAATTTTCTAATTAAAAAGAATTTTTCATTAAATATTATTACTGATGAATATTTATATGATGAAATTTTAAATTTTTCATTTATTGATGAAAATTTTACTGTTCGATATGAATGATCTGGTGTATAATAATATTGATAGAAATAAATTATCATAAAAAAAATAATTAGAGAAAAAAAATATATTGATTTATCTCGTCGTAATTGCATTATAAAATATTTATTAAAGAAAAATTATAAATTTGGAAGACTAAAAATACGAAATAAATACAGTAATAAAATTATATTAATTATATAGATAAAACTAGAGTTTTGTAAATTACCTTTAAATCATTTTAAAGATTTATTTATTGAATTATATTTTATCTAAAATGATTAGTATGAAATAATGTTTAGATATTAAATTAAATTTATGATTACACAATGAAAATTGATCCATCAGTTGTTCGTTCTTTTTATTTTTTTCGATCGATCAATGTGTCAGTTGTAATATTCTAAAGTACTTATTTGAGTAAGAAACGATCTTATTATTTGAATAGTTATTTAAAAGAACCAATAGGTGATTGTTCCGTTCGTTCAATGAATCATTTATCCCTTTTATGGTTTCATTTTCTTCTTTTTTTTTTTTCTTCTATTTCTGTCAAATAAAGAAGAAAAAAATACGGTCAACAGATCGACCAGTTAGAAGAACATTTGTGACATCGATCACGTTCTGTTCATGTCTCTAACATTATTGATTTAAGCCTTAGAGACGGCAAGAAAATCTCTGACATGTTTTTATGTTCATAGTTCACTCACACATATTCTTATCTTTTTCTTTTTTACTCTTTTATGTCACGTAAGTGATTAAAATACAAAACAAAAGCATCGAGTTTTTTAGTAGTAAATATGAATGTGCACCAGGTGTATTTTTTCTTTCTTTTTCTTATATGTAGATGTTGATGTTTGTGTATTTTTATTTCTAGATTCTATTTCGACGAGAGCAACGTGATCTTTTCTTTATTAAGTAAGTTTATTAATTTTTGTTGTATATTTAATAATGAATTTATTATTACAAATAATATTATCAGAGTTTTGTTTAAAGATGTTCATGTATTGAATTAAGTTTCTTTTCTTTTTAATAATTTATCTAATGTTGTTTGATATAGTATGTGTTTGTTAATCTGAGATTATGTGAATCAAAAGATTTAGATTACTACTATTTAATGACTATTGTTGTTATTAATAAGAAAGGAAAAAATGATCAGGATATCATTATGAAGAATAATAATTTTCATATTATCTTTAATGAATTATTGACTATATTAGAAAATGTATTAAGATTTCGTTAGAATGAATGATTTTTTTTATTCATAATAATCGAATTGATTTGTTTTGTTTTAAATAAAGTAAAATGTATTTTGTATAATGATTGTTATACTGACTAATTTCATTGAAAATCTTCGTAAATTAGTAAGAATTTTTGTTGTCATCTGTTGACGTTTCTGTTCCTGTTTCTACATCATTTCTTTTTTTTATTCTGTTCTTTTATTTCGATTACAAATTATTGAGTTGAAATAAGTTTCTGATACTATTCATTGGGCCGTCTCTTTTTATAGACAGTATTTGACAGTCAATGATATCAATCTTTTTTCCTTTTCTTAGTAAAGATAGAAAAGGAAATTAATCGTTTGTAAAATTTTGCCTATGAAAGATATGCACGAAATAAAACATTTATATCTACACTTTGAAGAATGATAAACATGCAGATTGATGATACAAAACAGTACAATTTTGATTATTTTAGTATAACTATGAAATTAACCATTCAATATCCCTAAAGAACGATCTTTTATGATAGTAATGAATTCGATAAGAGTATAGCTGTTAATGGTTTATTTCGATTGTAAACACTTTATGTCCTTAAGACGAGTTTATTCTTAATAGGACTAAAACATAAAAGAATGTCTTATAATTAGATTATAGAATTTTCTTTTTATGATTATTTAGAAATGGATTCACATGTAAAACGTCTTGTTAATTTAAATAATCGTCTTGAATCTGTTGCAAATAATTTTCAATCATCAGGTGTCAAATCTAATATAACTCATAAAAATACTTCAAATGATAATTTAGATAATTTACCTGTTTTACGTGATTATAATATAATTATAAATGATACTCTTTCATCATTTGTAATACTTTCACGTCAAATTGGTGGTGAATTATCAACAATAATTGATCATGTCATACGTTTATTTAATATTCAACGAGAATTTCTTCGACAAGCAATACAAATTAAAAAACCAATAAATGATCAACAAATATCAGAATTAATTAAACCACAATCAAATGAAATTGAAGCAATTACTGGTAAAGCAAATACAATAAAAGAAATTAATTAAAAATTTTCTATAAAAATATTCATTTTAAATCTTTTATTTAGCTTTTGCAAATAAAAATCGTAAATCATCATTATTTAATCATTTATCAACAATATCAGAAGGTATTCCAGCATTAGGTTGGATAGTTGTTTCACCAACACCTGCCCCATATATTAAAGATATGATAGATGCTGCACAATTTTATGCTAATCGAGTTTTAAAAGATTTCAAAGATAAAGAACCTATTCATGCTGAATGGATTAAACAATGGATAAAAATATTAAATGAATTATACATTTATGTTAAACAATATCATACAACTGGTTTAACATGGGGTATATATAGTCAAGGTGATTCAAATGCTTTTAATCGAAATCCAATATCATCATTATCAAATATTCAAATTAATGATGATACATCACGAAATGGAGTTATGAATACAATTAATTCTTTAGGTACAAGTGCAGCATCACATCTTAAAAAAGTACCTGATGAATTTAAAGTTCATAAAAATCCTCATTTAAAAGAACAATCAATTAAACCTCAAGTAAGTCATTTTTTCAAGATTAAATCGAAAATAATAATTAAAAAAAAGAAAACATTCTCTCGAATAAGATGATCATCTATGAACGAAAATATCTATATACTTTATTGTAGAATAGTTCATGATATATCGAATATGATATTCATGTAAAGATGAAATACCTCTTTAAACGTATATAGTGCAATATTCTAATGATATCTGAATACTGAGATTCTAATTGTGGACAAAACATGAAAATATAGCAAAGATATTTATTTCAACATATGTTGGTTTTCCCCTTCAGCATCTCAAGAGTTCAAGTATTTTTGTTGACTTCGAAAATGTTTTTTACATCAGTCAATATGGAACAATATACTGATCCTTTCTAAACTTAAACATCAACTATGAAAAAAGTAAATGTCACGAAACTCCTACATTATTCAATTTCTCCAATTCCAGAATAGATAGAACTTTATAATGTACTGTTGCTAAAGAAGTTTCATGGTTAATTACCCATTCTAATCAACTACTACATCTAATACATTGATGCGTCATAAAAGTACATTCTTTCATGTATTATTTGAAACATTCTGAATTAGTCTATAAAACAGTGTGTGGATATTTTCGTTCATAGTGTATCATTTTATTCAATAATATCTTAATCATTTCAATGTTTTGTTTTTATTTAGACGAGTATGTCTAATACTACATCATATTCAGTTTCGAATAATCAACCAAAATTAGCTTTAGAAGGTAATAAATGGACTGTTGAATATTATTCTAATCGTTCAGATTTAAAAATAACGGACACAAATATGAGACATTCAATATACATATATAAATGTTCAAATTCAACAATAATAGTTCAAGGTAAAGTTAATTCTATTGTACTTGATCAATGTACAAAAGTTGGTATACAATTTACATCTGTTGTATCATTAATTGAATTTATTAATTGTCGTGGAGTGAAAGCACAAGTTTTAGAAAATGTACCTACAGTACAAATTGAAAAAACTGATGGTTGTCATATTTATTTATCAAAAAGTTCATTAAATACAGAATTTATAACATCAAAATCATCTGAAATGACAATTAATGTTCCATTTGGTGATGGAGAATATAAAGAATATCCAATACCTGAACAATTTAAAACATATTTACAAAGTGGAAAACAACCTATTACTGTACCAAATGAATCATCAGGTGTTTAAAAAAGAAAAAGAAGAAATTAATTATAAATTAACTATTTAACTGCTTTAGTTGTGCTATTTGTATTTTATTTATTTCTCATTATTGTCTTAATAATATAATTATAAAAAAAAAATTTTATCATTGCTGTCATTTTTTTTTCTGTTCTAATCCTTTTCACATAATTTTAAACATCTTAACAAATAAAAAAAAAAGAAGAAATATAAATTCTATGATTATTTCTTTTGACATATTACAATTTCCTGTGAATAAAATAAAGAAGAGATTGATAAACAGAATTCATAAAATTCAAAGATTTCTAAAGTTTATTTGTAATTTTGACTTCATGCGCCACCTGCATATCGATTGTTTTATCATAATCATTGGTTAACTAAAATATATTTTCAACGGAAAGAAATCGAACGAAAAAAAAAATTATAAATATTTAATTTTATAAAAATGTCGAAATTATTAAATACACGTTCTGTTCAATTGATATATCCAAATCGTTTATTACTTATTGATTATAGTTTAAATGAACAAACTATACAAGGTATATGTTATGGACTTGATCAATTATTTAGTATTATAACAACATATGTTGGTTTACAACGTATAACAATGTTTGGACTTATTGTTAATGGACAAAATCAAAGTGAAGTATGTAATTTAGAATTTTAATTAAATATTTCTTAATAATTTATTTTAGATTTTTCTACCACTTTCATCAACATATAAAAATCATATGGAATTACAAGTAGCACTTTGTAAATTACAATTACTTGCTCAAAAATATTCAATAAAAACTAATCGAAATAATATTTCATTATTATCATGGCATTCAGCTTTACAATTAGCTTATACAGAAATAAATTCAATTATTCATAATAGTAATGAAAATCGAGTAAGTTTTAATCTTGATTAAAATCTTTTATTCGTTTTTAATTTCTTTTGAGTCAAGTATAAAATATATACAATAAACCATCACTCCAAAATCACGATTAGTGCATTTCTATGTTCATTGTGTATATGATACTGAAATTTTAAAAGATATACAGAAGAATGCAAAAGAAAAACTTGTCATCAAAGTTAACACATGTTTTATAGTTTATAACCATAGGATCTAATAAAAGTTTTATTCTTCAAATTGATAAGAACGAAATCAGGTCTATCTTATTCTTTGTTTACAAATGTCTTCAATTCATTAAGATTTGGAAATCGTTCTCTCTAACGAAAATACTTCAAGTATCGAACATGAGTTTTCAACTGACCGGAAATGCATGTCATTCGATGGTTAGGTAATGGTTTCAAAAAGGTACGATTCAAACATTTAACAAAGTGGTCTCAACGAAATTTGTGTTTCAAATAGTAATTTTTTTCCATTTGACTATATCTAATATGATAAAATTTTGATCAGATATCCTTCGTCAGATGTTATACAATATTTATATAGAAATAATGATAGAATTTAAGAAGAATAGTGTTACTGTTAAGTAGTACTATTTGTAAGAATTTTGTTTTAACAAAAAGCTATACAATTGATTTTTAATTAGTTTAAACTCTAAAATTAATTATCTCCTTGTAATATTTCGTTTTTTGATTTTTTGATAATTATTTTTTTCTAAAATAAAAGATTAAAAGTACAGTAAAGCTCTAAGAAAAAACTTACAATAGAAATGTTTGCAAGACTTTTTTTTGATAATACAGATATATACTCGCAAAACAAATTATGTTACAAACATTTTGAAACATCTAAAATTTTAGAGTACTTGATATTTTAACTCTAACATTGTCCTTTATCCATGAAATTCTAAATATGTTCTTTTATTAAAATAATTAGAAAAACGAATCTCTATAAATCTTGATCAAAAACAAAAAACTTTTGATCTTTGCTATAGATCAATAGATATCATTTGAATTGATTTCAATTCTATTATATTTTAATCGTTATTAATTTATATTTCATAGACAACATCAATTTCTATTAATAATGATTTTCAAATTGTTATTTTAACAAATCAATTATCAAATATAATCATTTCGGATATTTCTCAATTTATTCAAAATCATCAATACGATAAAAATGTATCTATTAAAAACATTACCATACAACTATTTGTTTATATTTTATTCTTGAATAATTTCTTTAGAAAATCGAATTAGTATGTATTAATAATGATGATAATATTAAATCATTCAAACAGAATATATTATCAATAGATTCGATTAATATCAAATATGTATTTGAAAGTAAATTATTTGAATAATTAATATAAATCTTTTCTTTAAAAAACAATTTATAGATAAATATTCAATTAGTCTTTATTTTAAATCATGGTTATTAAATAATGATCATGAAAATGAACATATTCAATTATATATACCATCAATAGAAAAAAGTAGGTTTTATTTTTATTTCATACAAGTTAGATTAAAAGATAGGAAAATCTGTGAAGATAGAATTTTATTTATGAACAAAGATCGTCATTTGCTCGTTTTTCAATTGATATTGGATTGATATTATGAGAAGAATCTTTTGAGTATGTAAGATAACAGTGATTATCATCAATTGGTTGGCATACATAACAAAATTTTTTATTTAAACAATATGTTCCATCATTATTTTGTGTTGGAATTGTTTGTTTATCATTAGTTTCAATACTTCGTTTTTTACCAAATGAATTACAATAACCACGTGAACAATACATCCAACCACGACCATTTACCCAGTCACATATCCAATATCCACCATTGATTTGTGCAATAAAAACAATTAGAATAGTACTTATTAATAATAAACGATAAGATGTACTCATTGTTTTATATTCGTCTAAAATGTACTGAAGAAATTGGCTGCTATAGCAAACTTATTTACTTACGGATATCTAATGCTTAATAATTTTCTCTTATCGATAGAGTATATATATATATTAATAGGGGGAGAGAGAGAGAGATCGAAAAACACCGGAAGAATAAATTGCATGTTTGTAAAACGGAACTTATTAAAATATTCTAATGTTAAACATTTAATTAATGAAGAAAAAGGATGCTTAATATTAAAAGACTTCCTCGTATAATAATAGCACAGATTATCCTATATTATAATAAAAAAACAAAACAAAACATATAATTTTTCTTTTTATAGCCGAATATATTGATCATTCATGGCATATTATTCGATGTGATTTACAAGAAATATTAATTAATCCTAATCATCATATTAATCATGATAGATTTGTAAGTTTAACATTATTAATTTATTTATTATTATAAAATATATTTACAGTTTATTTATACTGAACCATCAAGAATATCAAATTTAATTGGAAATTCTTCAACATTATCATTACCAATTTATCAATTAAAAGCATTGAATTTCATTAAAAAAAATCATTATTGTATATCAATGATATATGGCATGGTAATATGACTGTTTATAAAAAAAAAATAACGAATGTATCATTGTGAATGATCACATTTGACATTATAATTTCTAGTCATTTATTACGTTGTATTTTAAAAAATAAAATTCTCGGTAAAACGCAGCGTGAAAAACTCGACATTCTATAAAGGGCAATTTAGTTTTGAGTTGTTCAACAAACTTTTCTTCTTATTTCATTAATTAATAATAAATCATAATTTTTAACTTTATTTCATAACATATTATTAATGATAGCATGCTACAGATTGAAAAATAATTGAAGATATAAGACCTTTTTTATAAATATCAAATCACATCATAGGTTTTGTTTGATACGTCGGTTTTTTATTTATGTCCGTTATTCATCTGCATGTAATTGAATCACAGCACGAGCACGGTCATTTTGATGATTAAATATATCTTCCAATGATATTCTTTAAAAGTTGTAGAATTTTTCACGCTACATTTTGTAGTATACGACATATTAGATGATTAGAAATTACAATGAAAAAAACGCGGATATTTATTATATTTCATAAATTAAAATCGATTTATTCTTTTATTCATAGCCACTTCTTGTTACTTCAACAGTATGTCATAAATATGATATTGAAAAAAATCAAATTGCTTTTAATACTCTAATAGAATATTTACGTAAAAATGTAAAATCTTTTATTTTTTTTAATTAATTATATTGTATAATTATTTATTCAATTAGGAATTAATGTTAATCTGTTGTTTAAATGATAATTCATCATCAACAATATTTTCTGGACATTTTATACTTTCAATAGCTTCAGAAAGTTGTTTAATATTACGTTCAATATGTTCAAGTGAATTTCTTTTACCATATCAAATAAATACATATGAACAAAAACAATTGATGAATGAAAATTTAATTCATAGTTTATCAAATGTAAGTATTGAATTTGAATTTAAATCTTTTTTTTTACTTTTCATAATGTTATTTTTTGTAGATGCATATTGAAGATGAAGAATATAATCCACTATATTATGAAGCTCGAAAGAGTAAAATAACTTTAAATACAAATTTAATTTAATAAAACTTTGTTTAGAATTTCACATATTTTTTATAGGACAGCTTGTATTCAGAAATAAATATGTATTTCTTTCAAATAAGGCCAAGAAGGAAATATCAATCGAAATTTTTATATGAGAAAATGAAACATTCCGATTTGTTATGACATGTTGGAAGGTATAATTTGAAACATACATTTTTAACAGAATCTATTCTTGATGTGTGTATATATTGGAGTGGATATAAGTAAAAATATTGTTGTTTGTTCTTTTTATATCTAGAAAACTGATCAATTCTAGTAAAAAATTGATATTGTAGGCATGATTGGAGATCATCAATAAAATACATTCGATGGTTTGTTCGTTCGTGCATCGACTACATTGAATCCAGTTCATAAAACTTCTGTTGAATATGCTTGGAACATAGCCTATAACTTAAATTCTAAATTCAGCTAATCCAACCAAGGCATTTGATGATATATGCATTTGAATATATCTTTTTTGTACAAGTAGTTATGCTAACACTCATATAATAAAATAACTTCAATAAAATGAACCAATATTAAAGATTCACTTTTCAGATATATGTCACTTGTAAAACAATAAATTCGTCAATTTCAATAAATAATTCTCTAGCAAAACTTTTTGAATCATTGAATGATATGAACAGATTAGCGACTTCTGTAGCACTGTCGTCAACATAAGCAATGATTTGTGTTTATTACTTGTTCATTACATTGTAGTATAAAGATTTTTCAATAATAAATTCGGCAAATAAAGCTGAAACTTTTAATGATAATAAACTTCAATGAATAAAATAAAAGAAATCATCAACTCAAATCTGGATCCTGTTCGATAGATTCTAGGTAAAGTGCATATTAATTTATATACTAATTACATAACATTGAAAATATTGAATCATTTAAATATCAATCTGTTGTATAGATGTCATTAGAATCCAATCTATATGCAAGTTTTTTTGAGAAATATTATATTAAATTTTTATTTATTATTCTAGTATTATAATAAATAACTTAAAATCAATGAGTTAAAATTTTAAAATAATTTTTTTAATAAATTTATTTCTTGCAATGTTCATCTAACAATCCATTTTTTACTTTATTTTATCCAACAAAATCTATTCTGATATTAATAAACAATAATGCTAGTCTTCGATAAATGTGTTAACATATTGAAATCTTTTTTTTTCTCTATATTTTAGATCTTATTAGATTTCAATTTAAAACAACTTTAAAAATGTTGATGCCAAAAAAACATCGTACTCTTATTTATGAGTATTTAATGAAAGAAGGTGTCGTTGTTGCTGAAAAAGATTTTGGTCTCGACAAACATCCAGTTATACCAGTACCAAATATTCATGTGATTAAAGCATTACAAGTTTGTTAAATATTTTTTTAGATTTAAAAAATTTCTTTTTAATTTTAATTTTATTTTTAGTCACTTAAATCACGTAATTTGGTCAAAGAACAATTTGCTTGGCGTCATTATTATTGGTATTTAAATAATGAAGGTACCAATTTCTTACGTGAATATCTTAACTTACCACCTGAAATTGTACCAGCAACACTTAAACGACCAACACGTCCTGAAGGAGCTAAAACAGCTAAACGAGGTAAGATTAAAAAAATAATAAAATCTAAAAAAATTTATTATTTAAATATATTTAGTCGAAACTGCTCGACCCTCATCACCATCTGCCGATACTGGTCGACAAGAATATCGTCGAGGTGGATATGACAAACAAGGTGAAGTTGGTGCTGGATCAGCTCGACCTGAATTTGTAAGTTTAATTATTAAAATTTTTTCAATAAAATCAACAAAAAAATTATTCATTTAGCGTGGTGGCTTTGGTCGAGGTCGTCCATTTGATAATCGTGGTGGTGCCGAACAACAATAAACAAAAAAAAAATAAAGAAATAATATATAAAATTTTTGTTATCTTCATTAATTTGTTTTTGATAACGAAAAAAAAAAAACTTTTACGGCTTAAATAAAAACAGATATTGCCGAAAAATTTCTATTTTGTTTCTTTATATAAAAGATCGAAAAAAATAACAGTATGATTAACATTTAATTGTTTTAGATCATAAATACTTAAACGATGGCTGCAACATCGACCAAATTACGTCCTTTGGTCAAAGGAAGAATTCTTAAAAAACGTACAAAAAAATTTGTTCGCCATCAAAGTGATCGATACTTTCGTCTACGTGTATGTGTCCTTTTTAATCGTTCTTTTTTTTTTTATTTGATTTTATAATTTTCTAGCCAAATTGGCGTAAACCTCGTGGTATTGACAATCGTGTCCGTAGACGCTTCAAAGGTGTTTATTTAATGCCTTCTATTGGTTATGGTTCTGATAAACGTACACGCCATATGCGTCCAGATGGTTTTCGAGCATTTCTTGTTAATAATGTTAAGGTAAATTGAATTAAAAATTTAAAAAAAAAAAATCTTTTATTTTTTTTAATTAGGAACTTGAAATGTTATTAATGCAAAATCGCAAATTTGCAGCTGAAATAGCTCATACAGTTTCGGCACCAAATCGTAAAAAAATTATTGAACGAGCTCAACAATTAGCTATCAAAGTTACAAATCCAAATGCTCGTTTACGTGCTGAAGAAAAAGAATAAAATACTAATAAATAAGAAAAACCAACAACGAGAAATGTTAACATACATTCGTTCTTGTTTATCTACATTTTTGGTTTCTCTTATATATTAATAAAAGATCTATAAGAACCAATATATACTTTTTTTTTTATTTATTAAATCTTATTGCAATATTTATTTTCTATTCTTCGTATTTATTGAATTAAGAGAAATGTTATTTATATTGAAATTTCTTTTAAAAAATAATTGATTAAATTCATATCAGAAAAAAAGTTTGCTTACAATCGAGCCATTTCTGCTATTACATTTTGAGAAAATCATTTCTTAAATCTTCGTATAATATCAAAACAAACATTTTTTGAATATCTTCATTAATGAACAAATTTATTTTATCATTGTTTCTCTTTTAGTTTTAATTAATAATATATATACATTATATCTCATTTATAAGCCATCAAAAAATGAATTATTATTTTAGATGAATCGTTCATTATTATCTCTTACACGTTATTCTCCTCCATTAAATCTTATTCCTTATCGTAGTAAAACTCATACATGGCTTAAATATAAAGAAAATAAAAATTTTATTCCTCAACTTAATGCAAATGATATAGGTGAACATCAAGGTTCACCACATGTTCAAGAACGTTTTTTTCGTTTTGGTTGGGGTGGTTATATACATCCACAAAAACAACGACGTTTATTTACATATAAAAAACCTGATGAACAAAATCAACGTGAAGATATGCATGTTATGGCAGCTAATCGTCGAAGTAAAATACTTGATAAAATGTGTGATTATAAATATAAAAAACGTCTTTATCTTGTTGAACCACAATGGAAAATTTATGATTCATATCAACGTCGTTGGAATATGAATCATATACCAAATGATGAATATAATCAACGACAATATCCATAGAAATTTATTTTCATTTTTATAGTTAGTTTTTTGCGTATGTGTGTATTTTTCTTTCTTGTTAAAACAAACCTTTGTTCTGTTATTACTATTTAATATTCATAAAAAGATAAAAAAAAAAAAAAGTTATAACTGAATATGTTATCAGTATTTAGTTTTTTTTTTACGCCTGTGTATATTAATTTATTCGAAGTGAGTAACTAACAAGTGCAACAAAAAAGAATGAAATCAACATTTAAATTTCAAATTTTTTGTGAGAATAGAAAATTTATCTATTCTTTTAGATATAAATTGATTAATTAATAATCAAAAAAAATTTGTATCAATGCTAGTAAGTATATGAAATAGATTAAAAATAAAATAAAATTTTTATTTCTAGCCAGCAAATGATGATGTTGAAACCGTTAGTGACAAGGTAATTTATTTATTTTATATAAAAAATCTTTCAAATATTCATTATGAAAGTAAATTCGTGTAACTCTATCGTTGATAACATTTAATCAACTAATATTCTTTCAAATGATGATGATGATCACAAATGATTGATAAACCGAAAATACGAAAATATACAAGAAATTGAAACATTAAAAGAGTATTATTTGAGTAAATGTTGTTGATTAAATTTATTTTCATAGTGAACTTTTAGAAGATTGTTATATGTATCAATTATTTATTTACATTTTTCTTTACTAGAAACGTGCTGAGACAGTTGATCTTAATGAAAATGATTTACAGATTGATATTTCTGATGCATTAAGTGAAAAAGAGAAAGTTAAATTTACTGTTCATACAAAAGTAAAAAAACAAAAATCTATTTTTAATTATCTAATTTTTTATAAATTAAATATTAATAGACAAAATTACCAACATTTCAAGAATCAGATTTTAATGTTTCACGTCAACATGAAGAATTTATTTGGTTACATGATCGTTATAATGAAAATGAAGAATATGCAGGTTTAATTGTAAGTATTAAGGAATATAAGAATCTTTTCAAGTGTCAAATCACTTTCGAGTTAGAAATATGTACATTTTGTGAGTCTTATTGAGTTATGAATACCTTGAAAAGAGTTCATACTTTCAACTCAAAAACAATTTAATAGTTGGAGAAATTCTCTTGTAGAATTCGCCAGTATACTAAATAATAGTCTATTATTCTAATACGTTTAAAATAACTTATGTTTTTGTTTTTTAACCATTTGTATTCAATCATTTTTTTATTTAATATTTAGATTCCACCGGCTCCGCCACGACCTGATTTTGATTCATCTCGTGCAAAATTACAAAAATTAAGTGATAGTGAAAGAACACTTACAAAGGAAGAATATGATAAAATGAAACAAGAACTTGAAGCGTATAATTTTAAATAATTACTATTGTATATTTACATATATTCTTAATTTTTATTTAGTGAATATTTAGCTATGTTTAAAAAGACTGTTTCAATGCATGAAGTATTTCTTCAACGACTTGCTGCACATCCAACTTTACGTAGTGATAATAATTTTCGTGTTTTTCTTGAATATAAAGAAGATGTAAAGAAAGACATTAGGAAAATAAAATTAATTTTTTAATTAAAATTCTTTGTTTCTTTATTTTAGTTAAGTGTTCGTGGTAAAAATGCTAAAGAACAAATTAGTGGCTTTTTTAAAACATTAACAAAAACAGCTGATGAAGTTTTATTATCTAATCAAAAAGTAAATATTAACTAATTGTTTTATTTTGTTAATAAAAACGAAAAACTTACTTTTTTTTTCTAGGATACTGATGAATATTTTGAACGACAAAAACAATTTCTTTTAACTTATAATGCAAAAATAAAAGATGCTACTAGTGCTGCTGATAAATCAACTCGAACACATAAAAGTAAAACAAATATTGACAATGAAAATGTTTTTGTGTTATCAGTAAAATCAACTGAACATATTCGGATAATACTAAAAGTCTCACCATCAAACAAACACAGTTACTTCAATTTCAAGATGTATAAAATTTAAGCATAAAAACGAATCAGAGAGAGATTTGTCCGTTATTGTAAGAATAAAAAATTATATTGTTCGAATCATATGAAAGAGGATCCCTACAAACCCTATAATCAGCCTGAACAACACTATGTTTCATTCTTACAATAGTGGACAAATCCTTTTTGAATTCATTTTTACACATCTTGAAATCGGAATAACTTGCTCTGGATACGCTATGGGCACATAATATTTTAATTTATTAGTTTGATAATGAGAGCTTTAACATGTCCTGAATATGTTCAATCGATTTAACTGACAATACAAACGTCTCCATTGTTAATTTATAGAATAATTTATTTTAAATTAATTTTATGTAGATGTTGTTGATACATATATTAAATTATCCAGTGGTTTTAGTGCATTATCAACAGTAGATAGAACCGATTTAACTAAGTAAAAGATAAAAAAATTATTTAAATAATTAAAATTTAATTGTTTTTTTGAAGATATTTTCTATTAATGGCTGAATTTTTTGAAAAAGCTCGAGTAAAATGAATTTTTTTTCTCGTTTATTTAGTTCCTTTTACTTTTATATTTTTCTAGAAATTAGAAGCACGTGTTCAATCGGATGTGGATCTTAAATTATCCGATACATTAAGATATTATATGCGTGATTCAAAAGCAGCAATTGATTTAATGTATCGTCGTTCCCGTTGTTTAGCAGATTTTGATACAGCAACTAAAAATTTAGATCGTGCAAGAGCAAAAAATAAAGAAGTTCAACAAGCTGAAGGAGTACAACAATCAATAAAGCAAAAATTTGAAACAATTTCCGAGAAAGCTAAAGATGGTAATATCAAATAATAACAATAATAATGATTAATTTTTTTTTGATTATTTATTTGTAGAATTAAATGATTTTAAAACACGACGTGTACAAATGTTTCGTAAAAATTTAATTGAATTAACTGAACTTCAAATCAAACATGCAAAAGTAAAATTAAAATATTGTTTTTATAAAATCTTTTGTTTTTAATTAATTAGGCTCAAATTCAAATGATTAAAGGTGTTTTACAACAATCTGAAACACTTTCATAATTATATTATTAAAATTTTAAAACCTGTGATTTAATTATATGAATGTGCTTGTTTTTTTTCTTTCCTATAGAGAACATTTAATGCTTTGTCGATTTCTTTGTTTTGTTTTTTTTTGTATATTCTTTTATTGGTAATTTTCATTTATCGTAATTGTATTTTATTTATTCTCGTCAAATTGTTAAACATTATTAGGTGATATATATTCATACTCTTTATAACTATCTATTTATAACATGATGAAAAATAAATTTGTGCAAATTATTATTTGTTTTTTATGAATTAGAAATTCATGCCTTCATAAGATATATAATTAAGATCAATATGAATATTAGTGAAATAATTGATGAGATTGACGAAACAAATAAATTGTTGATATTTACTATCGACATTTAAATATAATGCAGCATGATATTCTTCAATTATTTCGAGAACAAAACCAGTTAGAAACCTGTCAGTTTCACCATTTGAAAGAGAAATGTGGAGAAAGTAGAGGTCTGTTAAATTACTAACTATAATTGTTAATCTAATCAAATGATACCGAACACAGTTCTCTGCTGATATACGCAACGCTCACCGTTCTAGCTTCTTCCATTCGAGAATTACAAATATTTTACTAGAAATCTTGAAATCGACCAGCTGACTACTAATTATTGTGAAATTCTAGAAACAATCGTTTAAAGTATTTAAAGATTTGTATAGAATGGATTATAGAATAATTTACAAAAAAATATCATCTAGCAAGTTTTGATCATGTTCAAAATAAGAACAAATACTACTATTAATCTCAACTATTCACATATATATATATCGACTTAAATAATTTATTCTCTAAAAATAACGACCTATAATAAATATCATAAAGAATATAATGATTCGTAATACAGTATATATTCAGTAAGCTCTACTCAACAACGTTTTCTCGTTATTGTTTAACACCAAATGTGTTAACATCTTCAGACATTCGATAAATGACATTTTTTTACGATTTAAAAGAATACAATTCAAGAGAATATACACATCCATTGCTAAATCATACTTGCTCTTTGACTTTGATTAGTTTTTAGTGATTATAGTTAATGAAAATATTTAAATAAATTGGTATAGTTCAGTAGACTTGTATGGATCGATATCACTACAGATTTTAATAATAAAGTAAATCAAATATTAAAGAAATTCTTTTTTGTTTAATTTATATCATTAATAGAATAATTCACTTTTAATATACAATTATTTATTGTTTATATAGCTTTCTTTTTTCTTTTAGAATGAAACGCCATTTAGAATCCGTTGCCGATGAAGAAACTCATAGTGAAACACAACGTGTCAAACTTAATACTGTATGAAATTTTTCATTAATTTATCTTACATTTTAAAAGTAATCAATAGTTATTTATGAATTAATAAATAAAATAATATGTGAAATATTTTGATACTTCTTCTTCTAAAATTAATATAGAAAAATAACACGATGAAACTTTATTTTATGATTAAAAATCACAAAATTATATTTGTGATCTATAGAAAATTTTCATTCTAAGATTGAAAAACATCCAATTTTTTTTTAGAAGATCACAATTGCATTAAAATCTCACATAAAGAAACATTCTATCAGTTATTTTAATTTTAGGATGAAGAACGTTTAACATTATTTAAAAATTGGCTCAATGAATATAATGTTATATGGGATAATGTGGATATTCGTTCATCTAAACTTTATAAAGGCTTTGCCTTATATAGTACATCATCTGAAGATCTACCCAATATTCAAATTCCCATATCATTATTAATGTCAAATCAATCAGCAAAAACTAGTTCAACATTTATTTTACCAACATCTGATATATTCGATCAAACTGATCAACATATTGATCGAGAAACACTTACTTTAACATTATTTCTATTACATGAACGTACAAAAGGTATTGAATCTCATTGGTATCCATACATTCAACTTTTACCTAGTACATTCACAACTCCATTATTCCATAAAGAAAATTATGTTGAAAATACATCAGTCTTTTATTTAACACAAACAATGCGTCAATCAATGACTGAAGTATGTGATCTTATTAATTTAAATACATTTACATTAGAAGATTTTCTTTGGGCATATACAGTTATTGATAGTCGAGCTTTTAAATTAACTGAATTTGGTACAACACTTATTCCATTAGCTGATCTTGCTAATCATGTATCATTTGCACAAGAAGCAAATCTATATTCAATTGGTATTGATAAAGAAATGAATAGATTTATTTTAAAAACAACTGAAAAAAAAATCATTAATGATGAAGAATTATGTTTAAAATATAATAATGAATTAGCTAATTGGCAATTATTACTTTATTATGGTTTTACAATTGAAAATAATCCATTTGATTCAATTTTACTTGAATTAAAAACGGATTCAAATGATACATATGAAATGGAAATGAAAAAAACACTTTTATTAAATTTAAGTATGTTAAAAAAAAAAAACTTTTCTTTTCAATTAAATTTATAACTTGTTTTTTCTAGGTGAAGATTTATGTCTAGAACATGAACTTAAAATAATTGAAAATGAACCAATTATAAATGAAAATTTATTAGCTACTCTTCGTTTAATTGTTATGACAAATGAAGAATTAGAACAGTATACTATATCAAATTTAAATCAACTTCTTTCATCAATAGTTAATATTGATAATGAAAAGCGAGTATTAGATAAACTTCTTGGTCTTCTTAATGAACTTAAAGAAGTATCATATACAACAACATTAGAAGAAAATCTTCAACGATTTCAATCAAATCAATTGAATGATGATGAACGATATTCATTAATTTATTTAATTGGACAAAAAAAGATTATAGAAAATGCTTGTTGTTGGATTGATAATGCTCTTTCTCAATTAAAATAAATCATATTTAATATAGATTTATTATTATTATACAATTTTTTTTTATTTGATTTATCTATGGATGATTGATTTTTATTTTACAGGAATTTTGATATATAAATATTCATGCTATATTTAAAGAAAGAACCTATTTCTAGTGTTATATTAGTAATGTCTATTCTTTAGCACATGCATGCCATTTTTCTTGATCATAATTAATTGCAAGATATCCTTTTGGACATTTTCCTACTGATAATCCATCACACGTTGGTCCTATATCATCACTAATGACTCCACAAAATGTTCCTGGTAAGTCTTCTACCTTCGAATCAGTCTTATAACAAATATGACGAAAATCTTGTGTATATCCTGCAGGACATTGTACAGCTGGACTTACTCCACCACATGGATTACGTGCTAGTCCACCACATATTGTACCTAGTAATCCATACTGTGATTCAGTAGTTGTATTGGTTTTGTAACAGTAAACTACACCATCTTGGAATACTTGCCGAGAATAACCTGTAGGACATGAACGACGTGGATCGGTTCCATTGCATAGAATTGGTTGACGAGTTGTCATTTCAGCCCAACCACATAATGTTCCTCGATAAAGAATAGCCATCGAAAGATAGACATGGATAGTTATGAAACATAATTGAATTATAAGAAATTTCATTTTTTTCGATTGAAATTACGAATGAAATGATCCGGCTCTTTATAGAATGACAAAAGTTTACAAATGACAATTCAATTTGATTATAAAAACAACCTTGTGAATAAAAACTTTTGTCATATATTTTTGATAAGAATATTGGTCAATGAAAATAATTTTTTTTAACCGTTGAAAAGATGAAAAAACAATTTCTCTATTTTATTTACGGTTGAATCTCAATGAAATTAAGGATAATTTGTACTAATTCACAGAAATATGAGCAATATAATTCAAAAAGTATCATGTAATATCTTCAGAAACAATAATAATTTCGATGACTATTAAATAAACAATTACTTCGATAATGCACTTAAAAATCACCTAGATTTTCATATCTAATTAGTTTTATATTCATCATAATATATTTTCATTTCATACAGATAAAACATTTTTGAATCATACGTAGTTTTTTTAATTTAAACAAGCATAAGTTTTGTGTTTCTATGCAATCCTTAAAAATTCAATTATATAAGTTAAATAAACAACTGAAAATCAATTTATTTTTCTATTTTCTATATAATAAGAATTATTCGACTTTTTTCATAATAATATTATTATTCATTATTTTTTTGCAAAAAATGAATATCTTTATTAAATCATTTTTATTTATTATTATTTTTATGATTTATTTTGTCGAAAATAAAACATGTACTTGTTCATGTTGTTCAACAAATAATTGTACACCATCTACTGTAGGCAGTTTCTCTCAAGATCAATGTAATGATGATAACTGTCTTACTTCATGTTATTCAAGATATTCTTCATCATGTGTGAGCAATATAGGAAATTCTGCAGGTGTCTGCAGCTCAAATACAAGTACAAAACAATATTCGATTAGTATGGGAATATTCACAACTGTTATCGTGTTGTTTCTAAAATTAAGATATAATATTTGATTAAATTACAAATAAGAGTACATTTTTTGTTTTTTGTAATTTTTGATATTAATAATGTATGAAAAAAAAAGTGCACCACAATTTTTCTATCGATATATCTTTGCAACTACTTAAGTAATTTCAACAAATAAATAGTCATTTTAAAGATCATTTGAAATTGTATTTATTGTGAAAAATAAAGGTTCTAGCTCTTAAAGTAAGAGAGTAAGTAAAGAAAGTTTGTTAGATGCATTTTTATTTCTCAAAAAATAAAGGTAGGACAGACTAAACAGCCGCATTTCATTTTTTCATCACTCAATAGATTGTAATAAAAAATAAGACTTGCCACAATCTACAAAGTAAAATCCATTTTAATTGTGTACTGTTTGTTTTTAAAAAAAGAACGAAATTCTGTAGGACGGATTTTCGACATTGTAAAAAGATCAGTTTTTGTTCTACACAAATAAGTCATTTCAACATTTCATTATTTTTTTTCTGACATTTCTGTTGTCCCTATTTTCAGGTTGAAAATTAACGATCACATATAAAAAGAAGTTAAAATAATACACAAATATAAGGAAAAATAAATAAATAAAAATACGTGATAGCTAGCTTAGATGTACATGAACGCAAAAGGGAGAGAATACACGAAGAGAATGAAAGGAAATGATGAGACATAGAACAATAGAATACTAGTGACATTCTATATGATGAATTAATATAAAAGGAGGAAAACAAAATTCTTATCCAAACTTTAGTAAGGGTTGAAAGCGTGCTTCAATAATGGTGACATGTTTATAATTATGTATATGAGAATTTTTTACATCTTCTTCATCTGATCCTTTTAAACGTCTATATTTAACGATAATAGGTATTTATAAATAAAGAAATATGTATGAGAGGATGCGTGTTTATAATATCTATATTGATGAGAAGATATTTATTTTTTATGTAGAGGACATTGAGATATTGATTTATTTTTAGTTGTATGTTGAAAAAATGCCATAGATGTTATTTTTCATATCGAGCAGAAGTTGAAAAAATTCAATGAAGAAGGTTATTAAAAAATACTATTTATTAAATATTTTTTTACGCCAAAGATTTATTATAACAAGTTGAATCTTTAGAAGGAATCGTGTATGTCAAATTTTTTGCATCAAGATAAGTGATACAGCATACATTAAATATGCTGCATGACTCACACAAGCGGTATGATTCTGTATTAGGATAAATAAAACAAGTAGCGCTCGCCTAAAGACTCGCTCAGCTCTTTCTCATAGAAGTCGCGTTTCCAAACTACCATCAAGCTATTCATTTATAAAATTAAAAAAACCGAAGTCAGATTCAAGTTCCTGGACATTAACTACCTTTAACCGAACCTCATAAAAATCAATATTTTTCTGTCAAACACTTGTCGTTTATTTAAAAAATTGAGCTGCAAAAAATTTTAAAAACTAACATTAGATTCAGATTCCTCAATCTCGATTACCCTTCGGTCAACCCTTATAAAAAAAATTTTTTTGCAGAAGTGATCCTTTGTGTAAAAGAATTGATTCGAAAAATATTTTGAAAAACTAACATCAGATTCGAGTTCCTCGACCCCGATTACCGTTTGGTTAAGCTTTATAGAAAATATTAATAGAATGTTTCTTTGACCTTGTGCGGACACACAAGCAAGGAAGCAAGCAAGCAAACAAACAATTTATGTTTCTAAGATTCTTCTCTACGAGAAAGAGAATAATCAAAATATACCACAAGATACAGGATGAAAAGCTGCACAATTTATAAAAACCTGCTTGTTTTGTAGTTGCACTTGTTTCTTTTCAAAATGAGGAAAACTCTGAGCGACAAAATTTCGACGTTGTGAAAATAGGATCTTTTTTTGGTAAAAGCCGTATTCGTTTTTTCCTATGTCATCTTCTTATAGTTGTTCTTTGGAAATTGTAGAGCTTTTCAAGCTGCATCTTGTAGTGTATTTTGTTTTTCTAAGAAACCTATTAAATAATAATAAGACTAGAGGCCCCTGTGAAAGGTTAGACTCAAGGGGGAAGTGGGACTCGTGAAGTGCGTGCTCCAGCCGTACCTCTCTTTGCCTTCACTGTGCTCTTCTGTGTTCTCATTGTAGTTCTCCATAAATCCATTGTACTTCTCTGTACTCTCACTGCACTTCTCTATACGTTAACTATACTTTCCTATACCTCCTCTGTACTTTCCTGCATTCTCACTGTACTTCTTTGCACCTCCACTGTATTTCCCTATACGTTCACTGTACTTTCTTATGTTTTCACTGTATTTCTCTGTACCTTCGCTGCACTTTTCTGTACTTCCCTGTGTTCTCATTGTACTTCGTTGTACCTCTACTGCACTTCCCTATACATCTACTGTACTTCGTTGTACCTCCACTGTACTTCCCTATATCTCTATTGTGCTTTCCTGTATCTCCACTGTACTTTCGTATACCTCTACTGTACCTCTTTATACCTCCACTGTGCTTTCCTGTACTTCTTTGTACTTCGGGAGTCTCACGTCTACACTCTTGTTTGAACTCTAATATCATAGGAAAAATCGATTTAATCCCTTCATTGGCGAATTTTGGACAGACTAAGTTCTTTTGGAAATGAGAATTAATGATAACATTCTTCAAAATCCCTCTTGAAGAAACAAATAAACTGTGTTACTTAATCTCGGATAACTATGAATTTAATTCATGTATACAGTATCATTCTTTTTTTTACCAGACTCATTGATCTTAGTTTATCATAATTCTGTAACCGAAAACAAAAAAGTGGTATATATTTGCATGAGTGCCTTTGAAAAGGTTAATGCACATAAGAAAAAATTTCGTGAGTATAAAATATAATATAGATGACTGACACATATATATATATATATTTATCTATCCATAATAGATGGACATATACGAAATATATACATAATGTATAGACATATACGATGTATATACATAACACATGTATACTTTATTTTTGTTCTGAGACCAATCATAAAAGTTTTCCAAACTGAAAAGTTTGTCTATTATAATATAGGTAGATATATTATAGGATAACTCTTATAATATAGATTGCAGAAGAATGTATACAGATGGTCATTTCATATATATATATATATATTTCTTTTTCGCGTTCTGTGACCAATCAGATGAAAGTTCCTGAACTGAAATTTAGTCTATTATAATATAGATGACATGGGAAAAAAGGAATACAACTTATACCAAAAACAAGGTGCTGTTTTCGCAACGTCGAGATTTTGTCGCTCAGAGTTTTTCCTCATTTTGAAAAGAAAAAAGTGCAACTACAAAACAAGCAGGTTTTTATAAATTGTGCAGCTTTTCATCCTGCATTTTATGGTATATTTTGATTTTTTAATATAACGTATTAAACGATGATAGAATGAAATATAAAATGCTTCACGCGTTATGATCTAAAATAACCAGCTAGGTGTCAACAAAAACAGTGTTGATCAAAATTTTATTACTATGATGTTAGATGAATAGTGATCAAATAGCATCGAAAAATAGAGCAAAAGACGCTCTATCTTTTTATAAAAAAAGAAAATTTTTTCGAGCTTTCTGTAAACACAAGAGGTACCACTCTCACTACTTTTGGATACCCCTAAGTAAATGCATCTTGTTCTTTGTAAAGATGATATTCCACCCGATACATGGCGCTAACATTCATACTATCATAATAAAATAGGATTCTCTGTCACGCTATTACCACTTCAACAATGATCCAAAAATGTAAGCTCGATCCAAAAACCGAGATTTTCAAGGTCACTTGCGCTTCGATATTGTAACAAATGATATTTCGTGCTACAGAGTTGTTTGAAACAAGCTTCTCATTAGATACAAAATAATGCTGTGCTACGACTGGAAATATTTCCATCAAAACAAACAAAATTATTCTGTTATTGAAAATTGAATTTCTTATTTATTGTAAGTTAGCAAAGCAGTAATTAATTATTTAATTGACTGGTAAATAAAGTTAACAGTATATGACTAAAACTGAGACCATTGCATAATTTAGGAAAAAATGTGGACCACAATATGATAGATTTTTAATGTTCGACATTAGCTACACCTAGTTTTGTACGTATCATATATATCTAGCTTAGCTTAATCTTCACAATAGAAGACAACATATAATTTATAGCAAGCACGATGGTTTGTATGTAGATACAATTAGTTGAAGTCTATTGTGTGTTTCTTTGCCATATCATTTGGACAGTTGGTGATTCTCATCTCATTGGCTATGACTATGTTGATTCATCATATAAAAAGAGAGTGAGAAACATTTATGTGAACCGTATAACGTATGTGTCTTATTTCTTTCTCTTCTGCTTATGCACATACATAAAAAAATCACTTTCTTTCACACTCCGGTGATTTTTCATAGACACTAATGCGCTGTCTCATTTATTTTACATACACAACGATAAAAACATTATAATCACTGCTCGTGATTATTGCCTTCTAATCTTGTTTTCTTACTATTACTGATTGAAACTCTTTAAACATTTATTTTAATATTCATTCGATGCAATACCTGATGTATTTATTATTTAAAAGATTCTTCAGATACTGATCACCTCTTTGTTAACACCATATGTAAGTCATTGAAAGACAAGCTGAATTGTTTGCGTGGATAATAAGAGAGATTTTGGCTGTTAGTGCATCACTATAAGAACTTTTAGACGCGCCCGGTATAGTTGCAGAGAAAAGTTTATTAAAAAAATATATTTACGGATGGCACATATGAGGGTCAAAATGTAGGTTATGGAGTTCTGTGGGTGTTCGTAAAGACAAGTTGGATTGTTTGCATGGAGAATAAGAGAGATTCTGGGTATTCGTATGGTGAGGGATCATTTTTGCACATTTGTAGACGGTTTTTTTCACTATAAGTCTTACAAAGTGGATGTTCGCGAATATAACTCTCCAATATGTGGGTGTTCGTAAGGATGATTTATATGCATTCTTGCAAAGTTGGGTGTTCGTGCTGTTCGCGTAAATTACTAATACCCTATTTGCAGGATAGACTTAGGTGAAGTAAGCACCAGATTCGAGTAATTCCAGCCCAAATTCGCCCAGATAGCGTTCCAAACCGTTCCTGAAGAGTTCCAAGTGCAACTCGACGAGCTCTATCTATTGGTGAAACCAGATTGTCGATAGCTCAAAACATGCTTCAGAAAAATGAAAAATACTCATTTTTTTAGTATAGGAAACACGGTAACATTGAAGTATTTCCAGCCCGGATTCGCTCAACAAGCGTCCCAGAGCATTTCATACGGGTTCCAAGTACAATTCAACGAGCTCTATCCAATGACGTAGTCAGTTTTTCGTTATCATAAAATAAAATTTTTTCGACCCTCACTAGCGACATCTATCAGCCGAAAATTTTACTTCATGATAACGAAAAACTGAGTACGCCATTGGATAGAGCTCGTTGAATTGTACTTGGAATCCATATGAAATGCTCTGGAACGCTTGTTGAGCGAATCCGGGCTGGAAATACTTTAATGTTACCGTGCTTCCTATACTAAAAAAATGAGTATTTTGCATTTTTCCGAAGCATGTTTTGAGTTATCGAGAATCTGGTTTCACCAATAGATAGAGCTCGTCGAGTTGCACTTGGAACTCTTCAGGAACGGTTTGGAACGCTATCTGGGCGAATTTGGGCTGGAAATACTCGAATCTGGTGCTTACTTCATCTACGTGCAGGGTAGTGGTCTATTCCAATAGTAGGTTATCTGTAACTAAATAGACCATTTTTATCTTCATATAATCGTCACCAGCAGTTACATCGGGCTCCATATTTGAATTTCGTAGAGAGTGCGCCTAGAACTATTCATTTTAGTAAAAAAATTGCAGTCTAATTATTAGTCGAGCAATGCGCAGTTTTTTTTGATTATTATCATTATCATACCGCTTTACAAAGATCAGTTATTTAAAGCCAGTTGGTTGATTTGGTAAAACTGAGTTAAAATTGTCCCTTACTGAGTACATCGCAATTACTTGTGCTAATAGTTTTTTGTCTGAAAAACAAAATTCAATTATAATGCGAGATGGAATATAGGGGAAAAATAAAATGATGTTTTAAAATACTGTTTTTCTATTGATTTTATGTGTCAAATTTCGTTTTCATAGTCAATCCCCTAATATAGTATTTCGCATAAAATTAGTTTTACCAGTCTAATTATGTTGATCCCTACATACATAGATTCCTGCAAAATTATCTGGTCATTCTTTCATGTAGCAAAGAATTTACGCATTACGATGTGTATGTAAATTCTAACCAATGGATCTTCGACAGGGACATCGTATCAGCATGTGTATATTTATAATTGCGGTATCCATATTGTCCACCTACCTTCTCTGGAATCCAATTGTACATCTTAACAATATGGCGTTTATAGGAAATCCTACAGGCCGAATCAAGACCATTTCTAATAATGCTACAGAAAATTTAGAGCACTATTCAACGAGCAAAAACTCATGTGTAATAATTTTAAGACAAAAGTTAGGTCGTTTGGGAAATCTTATGTTCAAGTTTGCTAGTGCCTATGGTTTGGCTCGTACTCATCGCTGTAAATTGTACGTCGACGAATCTTACCTGAGAATATTGAATTCGACATTCACTATTAACATAAGACATATGAGCATTTCTAGGTCAGAATATCTAAATTTGAGCGGGATCACTTTTCGAAGTAACGTCGCTTGTCATTATTCCGAAGATCTGATGAAACCGAATTCTATAAAATATTTAGAACTGGTAGGCTATTGGCAAGCATTCGGCCATTTTATTGGATACACTGATGAGATTCGACAACAATTCACTTTTAGATCTGAAATAATCCAACAAATTACATCATTTTTTCTACAACAAATTGAATTGCGTAAATCGTATCCGCTAAATCGTCTGCTTCAAAACAGAAAGACAACTACCATCTTGAAACACGATACCAATATGATGAACCAGTCGGACTTAAAAAAGCATCTTAGGAACACACCTTTTACATTGGTAGGGATGCATTGGCGTCGAACAGATTTTTTACACCCAAGAAAGGTGGCTTATGGTCGTATTGTTTCTTCATTAGATTACCTAAACAAAGCAATGAATTACTTTCTAGACAAGTACTACGATGTTCTTTTTATCATGGCAAGCGACGATAAACAATACTGTAAGAACATTTTCATGAACATGTCTCGAGTTATTATTACCCCAGATAATTTTACACGTGAACAAGATTTAGCTGCTCTTGCGGTTTGTCAGCACACAATTGTTAGCACTGGATCATTTGGGTGGTTCGCAGCATATCTGAGTGAAGGAGATGTTTTGTATGACAAGCTTTCACCGGTTAGAAATACTAGTCTCGCAAAAGACTGTCCTCCAGAACATTATTATCCACTTCGATTTCTTCCCATGAAACGATGATTTTTTTGTAATCGACTTCATACATTAAATACTTGTAAAAAAAACTCTTTATTAATCAATATAAACACTTAACCAGATGTGAAAACATTGTTTACTATAGAACCGTTCAGCCGTACCACTAGTGAAAACTATATGAATAAGATAATTCTGATTTTTCCGCAATGTCGAACACTTTAAATAAATCCGAATAGTTATTTGAGTAGCAAATGTATTTCTCTTTAACAGTGCTGTTGCCACTTCAGTTTAGCGAAAAATTCCTCCTTTTTGAAGATTTTCTGCTATTTTTTGCTCTCTTTGCTTTTTCAATTCTTTCTTTTTATATCTTTTATCAACATTGTTAGATTCTGATAACTCGATAATTTAAAGATGTGACGAAAATCGCTATTCACATTTACTACGATTTGTTTCCTTATTTTCATTCTTGTTTCAAGCAAGACCTAGTTTCCACCAGTTACAAAACTGTACTAATATTTTTGTTCTTTCTTATTTTTCTCTTTATCTATGGCTATCGTTCTTCACTCTGCGAAGATTACGCATCGCAAAACGACTGATCATAGAACAATTTTCCGTATTGAATAATGTAACCATAGTTAAGATATACTTTATCGTCGATTAAGCAACCAAGGATTAGCAGTCTATTTTCTTTCGGACCGTCAGATCCCAAATGGGTAGAATTTTATACGTCATTGTGCATTAAAAAAATATAGCCTTAAAAGGAAAAAGTGTGAAAACATCGGATTTAAATCCGAGTATTATGTGTACTTCAAAAAGTAAAAAAATTGACGACAAATTGATTTTTATCAAATTGTCTAAAAAATAGTTGTCTTGAGTCTATGCCAAACACTTTTACCTTATCTCGCGAACAGCCTACCCATTTGAGCTCGAGGACGTCTCAATTAGACAGAAAACAGTTTAGTCTACAATATCATTCTACTCAAGTGAGTAAGGTATGAGATAAAAGAAGTGTTATAAGTCAGAAGCTGCGTAAATTCGAAGAAATACTATCTTTCGAGAGGTGATGTTGTGAACTTTTCTCACGTGGTACACGAACTCCTAGACTTTTTTTTTCTACAAGACAGATCTCGTCAAGACAAATCTCTTGGCACTAAATCGTAAGGATAGAAAAACTGGGGAGCTAATTTAGTATGAACCACACTCTAAACAACCCGATATAGTGACTATTAACTCTACTCCCAGAATGATAGAATTTCTTTAGAAATCACAGAAACTGACTTCAGGTTTGTATTCAACTTACAAGGGAGCCGCCCGAGGTGCCCATTACCGATTCCCTTCATTCATAGACCATTTGATAGAGGGCATCGAGTTAGTAAAAAGCCTAAAAAGATTTGTGCCCACAGCTCTTTCTTGAAAAGTTAAGACAAATTTTCTGTTTTTCCCGGATAAAATGGCCAAAATTTTAAAACCTTATAATTCAAACACGAAGGATCGTATGCACTTGAAACTTTCAGCACTGCAAGTTCACAAGTACTGCTGAACAATCTGAAAATTCCAGATTGTTTAGTTGTTTCATTCTTGATTTACAAGATTTTTGTTTATCATTTGAAAACAGAAATTCTGTAGCCTCAAGAAAACTATACCTGACGCCTGGAAGAGCGTATATGATGTTATAAAAGAAAAGAGAGATTTAGGCAATAGAAAAGTGCATATGATGTGATGAAAGAATGCATGACGTAATCGAAGTAGAAGAATTACAATATATAGGAAAATGCACAAAAGTGATGGATCATATCAGGTGATTGTGATACTTCTTAATACCGTTCATCATAATCCATGCACTTATTCTCAAGACTTTTCGTTCATTTGCAAACAAAGACAGTTAAACAATACAATGTATTCTCTATCATCAAATTCTAATGGTTATTTAACAAAGGATGGAAATGAAAACAGACGACATAGAATTATCTAAAAACGAAAAAAAGATGGCACTTTAGTCAACTACAGGACTAAACTTTTATATGTGAAGCAGAAATTCTGTAAATCATGAATGAAACAACTAAACAATATAGACTTTTCAGATTGATCAGCAGCGCTTGTGAGCTTGTAGCGCTGAAAATTTCAAGTACATACGATCTTTCTTGACTGAAGTGTAAAATTTTTAAATTTTAGCCATTTTAGCTGGGAAAAACAGAAAATTTGTCTTAACTTTTCAAAAAGGAGTCGTGGGTACAAATCCTTTTAAGTTTTTTACTATCTCGATGCCCTCTATCAAACGACCTATGAATGAAGGGACTTCGCACTGGACATCTTGGACGGTTCCCTCGTTATACAACTGGATAGAAGTAGTTATTTCAGAATGGTTTTCTGTTTGTATCTAGTGGGATTACAGTCATAGGTAACCTCATGGGTCTATGATAGATATATGATGCAGAGAAACATCAGTATTTTTATAATAATTTATCCATATAAATAGCTATCAAGTTTCGATTTTTTCCATTTGATAATTGTTTTTACTAGCTACATAATCATGTATCTAGAAAATCCCAAAACCATTATGGTATTTCTATGGTATCTCAGCCATGATGTACAAAACTTTTTTTCACATTTTCATAAAACTTTCAAAGTTGGTAGAGCTTTTAATTGTGATCTTTTCGATAAAAAAATTCTTTCAAATCTCTTTCGTTTTCATGAGGAAAACTTCAGAATACTACTAGCGTAGAAATACGAAATATCGAATTTTTTAAGACGTTTCGCGGAAGTTTTTGACGATTTTCTACTTGAAAATTAGGTCAAAACTTGAATATAATATAGTCATTCGATTCCTCTTGATAAGGCGCATCAAACTACAGTAAAACTAATATGAGTTTTAGAAAAAGTCACTTGTACCATCAATTAATACACCACCAACTTGAATCTATCATATCTCAAAAAGCCGAATTACTTACCATGGTGCCTTAATGTGATGGATAGAGCTTCACTTGTCCTAAAACCACGCATATTTAGAAACTTTAGCACTTTGGAAACGGCTAAGATTTTGGACCAACTTTATGAAATAGCATATTTGCCTATATGTTACACAACTTTTGAAGAGGACGGACATCAGCCGATTTCCGAAATTTCTTCAAATGAGCTGAAATTTTGCTCACTAGTATGGGTTCTGAGATACATTTATGGTAAAATTTTAATCTCACTATCTTTTGATAGAACCGAGTTATGGCCAAAATACGACCGTGCTGAAAAACGACATATTGTCTCTTCGCATTATCCTGAAGGAAGTCTAGTAATATTTCTCATTTTAAAATTTAGAAAGATGCTTTATATATGGCTGGATAGTGCATCAAATTCTCTGCGTTTTGCATATATTTCAAAGTTTTTAATGATACTTTTTTATACGCATAAAATAACTGAAAGACGAGATTTTCAACAAAATTTTGGTTTTTCACAGGTTTGGTTTTTCAGAGATGCTATCGTATCTCCACAAGGAAGTCTTGCCGCAAGACCAAACTTGCACAAAAACAGTCTCATGAGTTAGGCTATCAGCCGTAAAAATTTCAAAAAAATTTATTTTGTCCGAAGCGAGATATGGTCCTTGCAATATCCAAAGTATGCGCATTTTTTATGCAAAAAAACACCTTAAAATGACTAATATTTTGACGTTTTCATCGGGACGCAATCACTTTGCCGAAAATAACTTTGCCGACGCCACTTTGCCAAAAGATTGTTTTGCCGAAAGGTACTCTTTGCCGAAAGGTTTTATTTTACCGAAAAGAATTTCAAGTAAAAAAAATTGACATTTGTTTAGAGTACGGCACCAAAGAATTTTTTAAAATTCAACTGTGTTATACTACGATTCAACATTATATTGTTTTTCGCTCTTCTCATTTATTACATCATATAGATGACATATACGATATACATATGTCTCTTCTTTCTTTCCTCCTCTTCACATATACGATATACATATATCTCTTCTCTTTCTTTCCTTCTCGTCACATATGGTATTTTCCAACAGTTCATGTTTTTTACCTATTTTTGGAATATACCCTTCGCGTTTATGGTTATTTCGAAATATCCTTCGGATTTTTCCAATTCGTTCACCTATATATAGTGAACATTTTTTGAAATAAAATCAGACGCTGATTTTATATCAGTTAAACCAAGTATCCCGTTGATAAACTGTTACCAGTGAACTAAATTACAATTTGATCATGGCTTCAAGTCAAAACAGTTGAAGCGACTCAAGCAGCTATGCTGAAGTGATTAAATCTACAAAAGGTAAGTTCAAAATAAACATTGATGGATTTTTATATATCAAAGAAAAAAATTGCGGTGATTCGTATTATTGGGTTTGTGAGCATAAAAGTGGAAAGGCATGGAAATGTACTGCGAGAGCTATTACAATTTGTGTTGGGACCCAGCATAAGATTAAAAAATTTGATGCTAATCAGCACAATCATGCTCCAGAAGCAAGCAAATCCTCAGCTTTGAAAGCATGCATTCAAATGAAGGAACTGGCCCAAATTAGCAATGATATACTTGTACAGATAATTACTAATGTTATTGCTACAACATCGCGTGAAATACAACCATGTTTATCAGGAAAAAATGCTTTAAGACAACAAATCAGAAGAGCAAAATGCATTAGTGACGAAGAAGTTGAACCAAAAATTTTGGACGATTTTAAATTACCAGATGCATATTGTATAACATTCAGCGGAGTCCCTTTTGTGAAAGACATCACTGATGGAACTGAAAGGATTTTGCTTTTTACAACAAATGAAAATCTTAAATGGCTGCAAGAAGCAAAATTTTGGATAATGGATGGTACATTTAAGACTGTTCCAACTTTATTTCGTCAATTGTACAGTGTTCGCGCACCTGCTGGCGGAAATGTTAATTCTGAAATTCTTCCATTGGTCTACGCACTTATGAGTAAGAAAAGCGAAGAATTATATCAAAGATTGTTTCAGGAACTTCATGAATTGGCAGACGAAAATAAATTGGAATTAAAGCCAGACTTTCTGTTAACGAATTTTGAAAAAGGTTCCATCAATGCAGTACAATCAGAGTTTTCAAGTGCTCAAAGCAAAGGTTGTCATTTCCATCTAGGACAATCGGTATACAGACAAATTCAAGATGCAGGATTGGCCAAGAAATATGGAACTGACCAAAACTTTAGTCTGCTTATAAGACATATACCAGCTTTGGCTCTTTTAAGTCCTTTAGAAATTCCTAATGCATTTGATGAAGTCAAAGATTTACTACCATCTGAGGCTGAACCAATTATTCAATGGTTTGAAAATAATTATGTACATGGAAAAGTAAAAAGGCTCTTGAGAAACGGATCAGTTCAAAGAAACAATCCATTATTTTTGCCTTCAATGTGGTCTGTCTTTGATAATATGGAATTTGCATTTCCAAGAACTCAAAACAAAGTCGAAGTTTGGCATAGACGCTGGGAAGCATTAATTGCTCGATCTCATGTTGCTATTTTCACGATAATTAAACAAATTCAAAAAGAACAAAATGTAGTGGAAGTGGAAATTGAAAGGTCAATGCGTGGTGAACCAGCTCCAAAGAAGCGCAAAGAAGATGAAGTCAGAGAAGTCAGAATCCAAAATGTTATTGCCGATCGTGGTAACAAATCAACTATCGATTTTCTTCGAGGTATTGCTCATAATCTTTTATTATAAATATTTGTAATTTTTATCGAAAGGATTTTGTAAAAAAGCAATAAAAAATTAGATTTTATGTCATGATTCGCTGTATTGGTTATCTTTGTTTTTCTATATATTTACCTTCTGTCAGACGAGAACTAGTTATTTCACTTCTCGTGTTGCACCATATAAACTACTAGATTTGGTGGACTGAGATATGAACAAACTATGGTGACAAAACAAGTTGTCAGCAAATTATATCTGTCGGCAAAGAATACCTTTTCGGCAAAATGGCGTCGGCAAAGTGATATGTCGGCAAAGTGTAGCGGACCCATTTTCATTATTCAAAGTTGATCTGTATTCAAAATAACCACGATTTTCGTAATCAGCGTAAAAAGTTGCATCTAACAGACACCAACTCAGAAAAAAACGTATCCATCAAAAATCAGCCTGTGGGACACAGTGGGGAGCAAGGCGGATATATTCGAAAATATTTTTTTCCAGAATCTAACAGTTTGCGTAGATACATGCATATGTGATCTATCATTTCCAAAAATAGCGGTTCTCAAAGTTTTATAGAGGCCAAGAAAAGAGCCTACCATGGCTTGAGCCCAGAAATCAGCATAAATAAAGAAAGTCACGTCGCTCGGCAATATAACACAATAATCCATCACCAAACAATATCGTAGAAAACTTGCTCACCTATAGACGTTGTGGTTAAAAAAGAATTATCGCAATTCAATTTAAAATAGAGTAGAAAAGAAGGAGTCTCTATGCCGAAAACCTAACCGAAAACCTACCGTTCCGTATATTAAAAACCCTACAAAGAGGTCACATCTGATCAAGCGCACATTTTTACCACATATACAGGGTTGGAAAAAATATTTTTATCGGGGGGTACTGCTATAATTTCACATAAAATAAATAATGAATTCTATACCAAATGAAAGCCCGTGAAAAATGGGGTTTATTGATACTAAATAGTAAGGGGTTATGAAAACTTTTTAATATTGAACTTCAGAAACTTTCAAAAATTTTATGCTTTTTTTGCAGTGGAAAAGTAAGGTGCCAGTAATTCAAAACTGAAGTCAAGTGTTTTTCTTGGATATTTTTACATGGTTCGATAGAGCTCGTCGAGTTCTACAAAACTGTATATATGAAAAATTTTCTGAATCATTTTTTTGTGATAAAAAATTCAAAAAACTATTTGAAAAATCTTGAAAAACGTTAAAAAAGTCATATATTTGATATGAAAGAAAAATACTTGATTTTTCAATAAAAATTAGCCTTTCTCATTATTTTAGGTACCTCAGACGTTTCGAAACGTACTTGATGGATGCAGTTTTTCACGCAGCATCGAATGGATATATTTCAAAACGTCTGAGGTAGCTAAAATAATGAGAAAAGCTATTTTTTATTGAAAAATCAAGTATTTTTCTTTTATATCAAAAACAAGTAACGCTCATCTGAAGACTCGCTCAACTCTTTCTCGTAAAAATCGTGTTTCTAAATTACCGTCAAGCTATTCATTAATAAAATTTTAAAAAATCGAAGTCAGACTCAAGTTCCTAGACACTAACGGCCGTTGACCAAACTTCATAAAAAATAAATGCTTTTTGTTAAAAATTTGTTGTTTAAAAAAATTGATCGTCAAAAAAATTTCGAAAAACTAACATCAGATTCGAATTCCTCGACCACGGTTACCCTTCGGCCAACCCTTATAAAAAAAAATTTTTCGCAAAAAAAGTGGTCCTTTATGTAAAAAATTGATTCCCAAAAAAATTTCGAAAAACTAACATCAGATTCGGATTCCTCAACCCCAATTACCCTTCGGTCAACCGTTATAAAAAAAATTTTTTTTGTAAAAAAAGTGATCCTTTGTGTAAAAAATTGATTCTCAAAAAAATTTTTAGAAACTAACATCAGATTCGAGTTCCTTAACTCCGATTACCCTTTGGTTAAGTTTTATAGAAAATATTAATAAAATGTTTTTTTGACCTTGTGCGAACATACAATCAATCAATCAAGCAAGCAAACAATTTATGTTTCTAAGACTCTTCTCTACGAGAAAGAGAACAAGTAATGCTCGTCTAAAGACTCGCTCTTCTCTTTCTCGTAGAAATCGTGTTTCTAAACTACCATCAAGCTATTCACTTATAAAATTAAAAAAACCGAAGTAAGATGTAAGTTCCTCAACCTCACCTGCCTTTGACCAAACTTCATAAAAACAAATGTTTTTTGTTAAAAATTTGTCGTTTATTTAAGAACTTGAGCCTGAAAAATTTTCAGAAGACTGACTTCAGTTTTGGATTCCTCGACACCGTTACCGTTCAGTCAACCCTTATAAAAAAAATTTTTTTTTCAAAAAAAGCGATTCTTTGTGTAAAAAAATGATCCTCAAAAAAATTTTAAAAAACTAACATCAGCTTCGGATTCCTGGACCCCGATTACCCTTTGGTTAAGTTTTATAGAAAATATTAGTAAAATGTTCTTTTGACCTTGTGCGAACATACAAGCAAGCAATCAAGCAGACAATTTATGTTTGCAAGACTCTGCTCTACGAGAAAGAGAATTAAATCTACTGTTCCAATCTCAACTAGATTTTGATGTCAACTGTAACATAATTTTATCAAAAAATTTTCTTTGAAATAATTCCTGCATTATATTTAATATATATGATAATATGCGGTTGTTTTCATATAAAATTAAAAGTCAATTAAAAAGAGAAAAATTTATGAAAATTAAAAAAGAATTACAATTATTTATTATTTGGTGCATGAATGTCTAATACGAATAAGTTTTATCATCATATTCATCATTTGATAAATTAATGAACTAATATACTAAAGTCGAAGTCATTTCATTATCATTGTCAAAGTCAAAGCTATTGATTGATGTGATATGAAGCGACCGACATGTTCACAATTTCATATTTTCTAGAAAACAAAAATATAAATCATGATAAATATATGTTTATGATTGTTACTTTTAATCTAAATCAAACATTCATAAATTTCATAGAGTTAGTTCAAGGTCCAATCAATATATTCATAATTATTAGCATCTGGTTACTCCCCTTGAAACATCATCAGATTTTCAAGATGTAAAATTTCCACATGGATAATTTTGATCTAAATAAGTACATTTTTTCAAAATCATAATATATGATATTGTGATTAAGTTTGTTTCGCTGGATAAGATTAAAATAAGATTGTTTTCTATTTTTAATGGTTAAAAAATATATGTATAACGCCAAATGAGAATATTGTTCAATATTCATAAATACATTCAAATGAGGTAATAATCCATAGAATAAAATATTTCGCACTTCGGTACCTTTTCCAAAACCAAAGATTTCAATGGATCGCATTTCTCTTTGAAAAAAATCTAAATATAAAAATTAAAATTGGATTTTAAAAAGTAAAGTAGATAAAACTAAAGAAAATCAGATCGTGTAGAAATAACTTACGCGGAAAGACTTGCTTTTTCAGTTCATAATTTAATTCTTCACGTTGTATCGGTTTCAGCTGTTGATAAATGGACAAAATGATTAATTTTACATGACCTAATAAAGATACATGTAAATAATGTAACACGATTGCTTGGGGTAATTCAACATCCAAGATGCTACTAAGTACACTTTTTCCTAAATGACCATATATTTTTAATTGTGTACGTTCAGCTTTATTCGATAGTTTTAAATAATCACTTGTTGTACGTAATTGAATTGAATCATAACAATAGTGACGTTTTTTATTTATATGTTCACCTTTAATAAAACAAAACCAACAACTATAATACCCGTTATGATTAATAAAATTTGTTATTAAACTTAATGCTGGACAATCTCCTGTTATTCTAAATATGATCAATTTGTGTCAAATATTCAAAGCATCAATACCTGGAAATAAAGAAGAATAAAATACATTATATTAAAAAAGAATTTTCTGTGCTGATATTGTAAGTATATGAACTGTTTCAGATACTGAAATAATGATTCATTTTTGAATCGGTTAAAATTGTTTATAATACCATCAAACTATTTTTCTTCCAAATATCGTCAATAGAAATACTCAGTACCTTGATTTTTGATCATTTGCAGTTGATTCACAGAGTAATTCAACCACAATTTTGCAGTTGGTTCAACATAAGCTACCCAGATAGATATAATAACCATATTACATCGCCAGACACGTAATTTTGCTGGTAATTCTATAATGGATCCACTTAGCATCCACATTTTTAATTTCGTTAAACTTGTAATACTAATACCATCAGCGTGCAACAGCAAACTAATTAAATGTTGATAATTATTTTTCTTCAATAAATATTGGTAGAGGGTTCCAAATGGAATTTCTTTAATGTTTTCACAATCGTCATTATTGTAAATTTTGCTTCGGTATTCATTAATATTCGACGATAACCTAATCATAATTTTTTTGATAATTAATTCAATGTTACTATCGTATCTAGAAAAGAGATAATGTTAAAAAAGTCTTGATTTAAATATTCTCTTTCTCGTAGAGAAGAGTCCAGCAGAAATAAACTGTTTGCTTGCTTGCTTGATTGCTTGATTGCTTGATTGTGTGTCTGCAGGGTCAAAAAAACATCGAAAATCAATTTTTCGAAAAAGGCATTTCTAGAGGTATTTCGATGCAGGGAGTTCGAATCTGAAGTCTGTTTGGTGATCATGTGGTATCAGCATTGATCAATTGATGTTAGGAATTGGTGAGGCTTGGTGTTTTTCATCGAAAATAGGTGTTTTTTCACGAAATAATGATTTCATCGTGATGGGTGATGAACACCATTGCTGATTGTTATGGTATCAACATTGATCAATTGATGTTAGGAATTGGTGAGGTTTGGTATTTTTCATCGAAAATAGGTGTTTTTTCACGAAATGATGATTTCATCGTGGTGGGTGATGAACACCATTGCTGATTATTCTCTTTCTCGTAGAGAAGAGTCTTACAAACATAAATTGTCGGATTAATTGATTGATTGCTTGTATGTCCGCACAAGGTCAAAAAAACATTTTATTAATATTCTCTATAAAACTTAACCAAAGGGAAATCGGGGTCGAGGAACTCGAATCTGATGTTAGTATTTCGAAATTTTTTTCGGATTCATTTTTTAACACAAAGGATCACTTTTTTTGCAAAAAAATTTTTTTTTTATAATGGTTGACCGTAGGATAATCAGGATCGAGGAACTTGAATCTGACTTCGGTTTTTTTAATTTTATAAATGAATAGCATGATGGTAGTTTAGAAACACGATTTCTACGAGAAAGAGCTGAGCGAGTCTTTGGACGAGCGTTACTTGTTTTTATATAAAATATTTCAATGTAAATCAATACAGATTGATTAATGGTATTATATTAATTATTTAAACATTAGTATATTGAACAATATGATTTTACTCTCGAAAGTGATTCATTTGTTGACATTGATATAAATATAAATATGAGAAAAATATTTATTATTTATTTCTATTTTTATATTAACTTAATAAACATATTTATTTATCCTTATAAAAAAGCATATTATATCCAATTTAATATATAAAATAAACTAATTATTTTTCTTTAGGAATTATTATTATTATAAATAATAATTAAACGGTTAACAGATAGTGTAAATATTAATGAATCAAAGATAAATCGAATAATCTTCCATTATAATGTAACTATATATTATTTCAATTTTTGTATATAAAAAATTTTGCCATCACAGTTCATTTGGATCTGAAATGTGTAACTGACATATTCATATTCTCTAGGGTCTATTCTACTCTAGTTTTACAGATACACATTTGCAACGAATCTTGACTCGAGATAGAACAATTGCAAAATACAACAGACACTTTCTATTATACGTCTCTATAGAATGAAAGACTAGACGGTAAACCTTTACTTAATACTTGTATTGACTATTTTCTTCGAAAATCTATTTGAGTCACAAAAAGAAATGATTTGAAACTCGAATTGGTATTAACTATGAGCATGTTCGGAAAGTTCATGCAAATCATATTATATGAAAGAATAAGATAATAATTTATAAATTTATTCCATATATATATTGATCTTCGATATCAATGATCAAGAATATCATTTATTGTATTATAAAATAACGGGTGTCCCAGGAATAATGGACCTCTCAGTACTTTGAATATTTTTTCGCTATTATCTTTTTGATTAAAATAATTTTTTTTATCGAAAGATAGCGTTTGAAATTCTCTACAAAATCATATATGACTCGATCCAAAACCTGTTTTAGATAGATTTGAAAAAAGATGAAAACTAAAGACACGCAAAAAGCTGTAAAATGTAATGGATTAAGCACAATGAATCACTCCTCTTTGCATCCCATTTGTTATCACTTTGTCGCAATAAAGAAACAAAATATACCACAAGATGCAGCATGAAAAGCTCTACAAATTACATAAAATCGCTCATCTTATAGTTGCACTTTCTGGTTTCAAAAGGGACAAATTTTTGAACGATCAAATTTCGACCGTGCAAAAATATGTCTGCTTTTGGTTATAAGATGAATTTATTTTTCTCTTAATGACATCTTTTCATAATTGTTCTTTGTAAATTGTAGAGCGTTTCTCGCTGCATCTTGTGATATATTTTACTTTTTTTTAAATAAAACATATATGATAATAACAAGATGACATACGAAAAAATGAAATCATCTTGAATCAAAAAATATTATTTTCGTATGGTCGAAATTTGATCTCTCAAAATTTTGTCTATTTTGAAAATAGAAAGTGCAGCTATAAAATAAGCGTTCTTATGTAATTTGTAGAGCTTTTCATACTGCATCTTGTGGTATATTTTGCTTCTTTATTACGACAAAGTGATAACAAATGGTATGCAAAGAAGGGCGATTTATTGTGCTCAATCTGTTACATTTTACAGCTTTTTGTATGTCTTTAGTTTTTGTCTTTTTTCAAATCTATGTAAAACAGGTATTGGCTCGAGTCATATATGATTTTGTAGAGAATTTCAAGCGCTATCTTTTGATAAAAAAAGTATTTTAATCAAAAAAGATAATAGCGAAGAAATATTCAAAATACTGAGAGGTCCATTATTCCTGGGACACTCATTATTATGACTTGTAAAAAATTGCTATTCAAAATAAAACATTATTCATGGTTCTTTATGATAATTGGTTTTAAAAGAATGCTCTTGATTAAATCGATTACTTTTTTGTTTTAACAAATCTAAATAACCGGACTCAAAACTTATTTTATCTCACGATATATATATATTTTAATTTAATTGTAATGAAAAATGACTGCTTCATTGAATAATTATAAATCAAATGGTATGAAAGAATCATTCATAGAAGAATTTTAAAATGGTGTGAAGATTTGAATATCTTTGTTGACGAGCAATCGGGCTTCACATCTCAAAGAAGGCGTCAAATCAGAATTGTATCATTAATGGAAGATGACAGATTATCAATATCAGCTTGTAACAGACCTGCTCTAATTATTTTCATGGATTTCCTAACTGCTTTTGACAAATTATGGTTCTCAGCTCTAATCTCTTCACTATCTAAACTCGACACGCCTCTTTCCTACATAAAATGGATAACTTCATGGCTAAAAAATAGAACAATATCAATACATTATGGGGATTTTATTTCACGAGCTATAAATGTATAGGTGGGAGCACCACAAGGTTCAATTTTAGCTGTAATCCTTTTCAAGTTACACGTGCATTTCTTACCATCGATTTTCTTTCATTTAACAACCCATCTTTTCGCTGACGATTTAGCAATATTAACTATAGGATCATTAGATCGAAAATTTTCTTTGAATATAACATTTCTTGAGCAAACAGCTAAAGAAACTATGATGCTATTAGAAAAATATGCTAACAACAATCTCTTATCAGTAAATGTAAATAAGACGAAGGCAATACTAATACATAACGTCATTTCACCGACTATACTTAGAACAAAATACAAAGATGAAAAAATCGAAATTGTTTCCGAATTTAAATATCTGGGGGTCACAATAACAACGAAATTGGGTTGGGGAAAATATATCGAACAGAAGCTAAAGAAAATTAGAACAGTATATAACGCGATGAAAATACTATTCGTTACAATACCTAAAAACGAAATTGCAATTAGACGTAGAATTTTCCTTACCTTTGCTCTACCACACTTTATATGGTTAATATCTACTTGGTTTTATTGCACAGAAAAACAGAAAAATCATATAAAATCTATTTACATACAAGGTATAAAAATTGTGTATGGATTGACAGGTTGGGATGACATAACAACGCAAATCCTAAGTCGAGAAAAAACCATGTACGACTTCATATACTCTTACTGGTGTAAATTTTCCCAACACCTTGAAAGATCCTCAGAAGCAATAAATTATCAACATACTTGGACAACGTACAAAATAATCACCTCATATAAAAAATCTGACTATAAAAATTTAGGATATCGAAAAAATAATAAATTTATAAATAGGTTTGCACAGAGAGCGAAACACAGTAAATGTGATTGGATACAGTTTGAAGCGAATCACAAGCAGCAACATGAAATATTCAAAAAATCTTCGTACTATATCAACATGTTCATAGACCCCGTCTCTACTAGAAAAATAATACAGTATTAACTTCGTATTAAATCGATGTGCGTCCACACTTATAAGTTAATGATTCAATCAAAATTGAGAACTAGCCACTATAATGTAGTCGAAGTGCATAATTTTAGCACGTGTTTACGCAGTGAAATGTCGTGTCAGTCTTTCTTTTATAAATAATGACTGGCTAATGAAATTTGCCAAGAAAGTATCCATCATTCTACCGCATTTCTTTCAACTACAGATTTGTGAAATATTGTACTATTTTTTATTCTTATATTTCAGTTCCTATTTACTTATATTCTATAGTTTATCATACTGAAAATATCTATCTGTCAACGATATAAAGCGAGTTGATCGAGGCAAGTGCATGATTTTAATTAGTGGCTCGAGTTTTCTTTCGATTGGTGCATTAACTTTAATACACTTTTTAAAAGTGTATTAAGTGCGTGTGGTTACGTTTTAAAGGAAACGAACGAAATAAGGGAAAATATGGACACCATCATAGAGGCACGAAAAATTCATTAATGGAGAAATCGGATTGGTTAAAATTCATCAGAATAAATCAAGCTATATTAAATTGGTTCTAAAAACATGAAAACAAATAAAAGAAAAGGTTTTAAATTAGAACATAATTTCCAAAATTTACATGTGTATTTGTCATTGATATATTTATTTAGCAAGCAATTTAGGTTCTTTCATGAGATAAGTCGACTTGTCCTATAGGATAAGTCGATTCTTGTGACTGAGATATTTGTTTTTTAGTAATTCCAATATGTTACTTCGAGTTATCCCATGAGATAAATCGACTTGCCCCTTAGGATAACTCGAATGCGTTACTGAACAATTACCTTAATGAAATGAAACGACTCAGGTCATACAACAATTTTAACGCTTGAATTTCATATCATGAAGCTGAAAGTTGAGGATCATGCGAGAAAAACACAGGTGACAATCAAAAATTCTATTTTCCAAACGTTCATTCTTTATATACGGCTAGTTTTTCGAGCTAAATCTAATAACATTGCACAATTTCATTAGCCTCTACAATAGTGTCCATATTTTCCCTTAATTCGTTCGTTTCCCTTAAAACGTAACCACACGTGCGTGTTAACTTTTCAACCAATCACGTTTCTTAATACACTAATGACTTTTGTAGTGTAGACCAGGCCATATATAAGTACTTTCTATTTCCTCCGTAGCTTCTGTCAAGTTTAAAAATAAAAATGTAATAAATTAAAGATTAAAGATGTCACCATATGTCTATCTACTTATCTATAATTCTATATCAGACAAATCTATTACTTTATCTCGCGTACTATATACTGTAAACATATATATATATTGTATTCATATTATTTATCACTTCACATTCTTTTTCTCTTTCTTCTCTTTCTTTGGAAAATAATTATTTAAAGAAGTTATATCTATCTATCTCTCGCTTCTTCTGTTTCTCACTTTCTTGGAACTTATTCTTATTCTTCTGTTCTCGCTCTTTCTAATTTTAAATAATGTGAACCTGATCATGGCACAATAAAAATAAATGTCAAACAAAAAAAAAAAATTTGAATATTTATAAATCACTTAATTGATACAGATGCATATTATACTTATGTGTATAAATCATACAATACGGACGTCAATATGAAAGCAATTAAGCATATAAGAAACATATGGGTTATTTTCATTGTTTTTTTTATTCATATATGACATATGAATGAAATTTAATGATCATTCAATTCGTGTCACACGTAGCGATAGGCCGCATTCTTTTTCGTCCTTTCGTTAAGTGTATATGAACATTATTCTTATACACAACGTGTTCTTCTGTAACATTTCATATCAACTATATATATTTATATATGTATTTATTTATTATTTATTATCAAAAATAAAATTAAATATCAAACATTAAAATTAAAATTAAAAATTAAATATACAAAATGTCTTCGTATAATACTTACGCTCGAATGTCATCGAGTATGAAAGATCGATTAGTGGATGGTGATGAACTACAAGAAGTAATTAAAAAGCACAATCTCCAAGATGAAAACAATCGCACACTAAAACGGCAGCATTCAGGTGGACGTGAAACAAAAGAAAACGAAAATGCAAATGTACCTACTGACGATGCGCAAGATGATTTTCAAACTAAAAGACGTAGAACAACAGCGCGACGTAAAGATATTAAAGATAAAGTGGAACAAGATGACGTAGCACAGCTGAGTAATGATATAAACAACCTACAAGAAGAAAAAGAACAACAATATGGACGTAATGTGAAGAACAGAAAAATAAAAAATACCTCTCGCACTTTTGTAAATAGAACCTTGACATTGATGAACAATCAGGTGAATTTTAAGCTAAAACAAACAAAAAATAATGCAAAAAAGGATAATCAAATTAATTCATCAATTAACCTCTTACATACCAATGACATTAATCAACACCAAGACACACATATGCAGTCTCATCATCAAAAAGATGTTTCAGATCACCAAAAAACACCAATTTCTCAACAAACAATTCAATATGCAATTGAGCAACACCTTCCACCAATTAAGATAAATTGTGAACCAAAAGTCAAAGAAAATAAAGATGCAATGTGTCTTATCAAAGAATTTTTTTCTATGATAGAACAGAACTTTCGGAAACTAAACCCGAAATACTGTAAACCAATGGGCTTTGACTACTGGTTTATTGATCGTGATGGTAATTTATCATGTTTCACACGTGAAATTGAATTATTTGTATTTCTATGTGATATCTCCAATTATCCTAATCAAGTATTAAACACAACATTTAAACCAATTGCACCCAAAAGATTACCTCCACAATGCTCAGTGCTATTTGAGGCTGTACCAAACGACATTACTATTGAAGAATTTAAAGTAGAATTAATGGAAAAATATCAATCTGTATTCACAATTGATGAAATGAGAGGTACTCGAACTGGGAGAAGTCGACACATACGTCTCGACTTAATGGATCTCAAAGAATATTCTTGTCTACTTAACAGTGGTGTTTTGGCAGTAGCTGGTCAACTTATTGAAGTAGTAGAATTTTTGGCACCACCTCGTGTACTTATATGTACTCGTTGCAATGAACCTGGACATATAAAAAAGCATTGTAAAATAGATTATGACAAATGTCGAAGATGTGGTGGTGATAGAAGTCAAGGTGAACATTCAACATGTACTCTACAATGTCACCACTGTAAAGGTGAACACGAATCTACCTCTTACAAGTGTCCAATCATAAACGATTTTAGACATGAACTAATCGAACAACTCAAAAATCGACCTGATCTTCTACCATGCAACGTACAACTATTTATTCCAACAGAATTTAGGAACAATAGGAACAAAAACAATCATATATTAACCAATAATACGTCGAATTTACCATCACAACTACCACAAAAAACATTTTCCTATCATAACAATGTTTGGCCTTCGATTACTGGAAAGGAAAAAACAACCACAACATCTTCATCAATAAGCTGGACTTCACTTCCTACTGACTCCAACACATTATGGAATGAAATGCTCAGAACTCAGAGCGAATTTGATCTACTCAAGAGAAAATTTGAACACCAAGAACAAATACTCATATCAAAGCTTAACGACCACAAACTTAAAATGGGATCGATTCTATCATTAGTATCAGTACAAGTTCAGCAACAACATGAAAGCATAAACTCACTGTTCTCCTTCATCCAGGAAATTGTACCATTAGTAACTAATTCTTTAGCCGCTTGTCAAAAACTGGTTACCAAAGCTGCAGCTGAATCACCTGATCAATTTGAAAAAAATGATTTTGGACTTCTTAGTCAACAACTACTCTCATCAATCACCTATCTCAACGACCAAAACAATCACATTACAAACAAACAAGTGGATCTAATAAAATACTTCGAAAAGAATACACAGATGATGAAACAAGGTGTTGAATTATTGTTATCTAGTAATGAATAATTTTTCTTTCGATTTTTCTGAGCCGTTTATTTCTCCCACTGTTTGTAACTCTTTCTATGCCTCCTCTATTGAAAAACATATACTTTTAGAAATGATTAACGAGTGGAATTCTAAAACATGCATATCTAATCTTTGTAATCATTGGAAAAAGGAACATTCTTCTTGTAAGAACAATTCTAGTCTATCAATTCTTCTTTTTAATGTGCAAGGACTTAACACTCATATTAGCGATGTAGATATTCTATTGAACGAACACAGACCAAACATCTGTATTCTTACTGGAGTTGGAGCTGCGTCGAGAAAACTACCAGAATTTACAGGCTACACAGGAATCTCACAAGTTGGAACCAATTCCTTCGGAGGTGTAGCTATTTTACATGAAAATTTCTTAAAATGTAAAATAATCGATAAAGAATTAAATATTATATTAATCGAAGTTCAAACTGCTTTGAAACCTGCTCTGGTTGGAGCAGTATATGTTCCTCCTGGTACGCTACCTCCTTTCCAGATATTTAACAGATATAGAGATAAACCTTTCTTCATTTTTGGAGATTTTAATTCCAAACACACAACATGGAACTGCAAGGAAAATAACCCTAGTGGTATACACATGTTTAACTGGTTGGAATCAACCGGCAACGAACTCATCCAACCATCAGAATATACATCTCGTCGTTCCGACGCTACAATTGACTTCGGAATCACACATGAATCTACAGGATGGAATTCTACAGTACTTAAAGAGTGTACGTCTGATCATTGGCCAGTCTTCTTTCAATCTCCTATAATGATAGAAAAAAATACCTTTTTTCGCCAAACTAATTGGAAAATATATACCTTCTTTCTCTCAAACCTCTATCAATATTGGAACGCACTTGTATACAACTTCGATACAGAAAATTTCTTTACACTCTTTTCATCTTTCTTGCACGCTCTTCATGATCGGTGTAGTATTGATAGAAATGTAAGCAACTTCAGGCCACCTTGGCCACCATCACTCGTAACACTAGCCAGAACAGTAAACAAGTATCGTCGTGTTTATCGTAGGACTCGCCTTGTTTCCCATTTAAATCGATTTCTAATACATAAAAACCTATTCATGAATGAAAGAGCTGTTTATCTCCAATCACGTCGAGATGAAAAAATGTCATGGCTATCTGAAGGCAACAACATATGGTCATATATCAAACCGTATTTTCGTCCGTATGCCCCTGCTTTCAAAGGACTTACTGTCCAAAACAACAGAGTTACCGATCCACAAAAAATAGTAGATATACTCGCCGATTATTATGAAAAACATTTCGCACAACCGCAATACGATCCCTCAAATGTGTCACATCAACGATCAATACGTATTTTTGAAAATTTAACCTACTTACCAGCGATTCAACTTGAGGAAATAAAATTCAATGAAGTGTTGCGCGAGTGGAAGAAATTTCGACCTAAAAAATCAACAGATAGTGTTGGAACATCAGCTTTTATGTTGAAAAAGCTACCTGTTGAATATTTAAACATTTTAAGTGTTCTGTTTAACAAATGCGCAATAAAGGGAGAGTTTTTTGCTGCTGGAAAAGTAGCTAAAGTCATCTGTCTGTCAAAAGATGGAACGTACCCTACAGAAAATAAGCTAAGGCCTATATCGCTACTCCCCAATATAGGTAAATTGTACGAACGCATCATACACCGTAGGATTCTAAAATGGTGCTGCGAACACAACATTGCAGTCGATGAGCAGAGTGGTTTTATGGAAGGAAGGCGCTTGCAGACTAGAATTCTTTCCTTAGTAGAAAATCTACGTCTTACAGTCGCTGCATGCAATAGACCTGCACTTGTAATATTTGTCGATTTTTTATCCGCATTTGACCGCATGTGGTTTCCTGCACTAATCGCTAATCTAAGTGATCTCGGTATGCCACTACCTCTCCTGAAGTGGATACATTCATGGTTATTGGACAGATCTTTCACAATCTCATTTGGAGGTGCCAACTCAAGGAATATAAAGATGAATGTTGGCGCGCCGCAAGGATCTGTCTTAGCCGCTACACTCTTTCGCCTGCATGTGCACTTTCTTCCAGCTTTTTTCTTTGGTCTTTCAGTGCATATGTTTGCCGATGATTTAGCTATCGTAATAACAGGTTCATTAGAAAAGCGCTTTTCCTTAAACATTACCGAACTAGAAAATCGTGCCAAGGACGCAATGAAAAAACTCGAACTATTCTCTCAGGATTGTTTACTCCCTGTCAATGTAAGCAAGACCAAGGCACTACTGGTTCATAGCGTTGTTGTACCTAAATTTCCTTCAATCCAATATAAACAACAGAATATTGAATACGTCAATTCATTTAAATACTTAGGAGTATATATAACTACTAAACTTGGTTGGGGAATATTTATCAGTAATAGAATTAAGATGATAAGAAAAATTTATAAAGCTTTACGCATTATTCTACATACAATTCCAATTAAGTTCATTCCAATCCGCAGAAAAATATTTTTAGCTTTCGTTCTACCACACTTCTGCTGGCTATTTTGTACGTGGTTTTATTTCACTGAAAAGCAAAAAAGGATGATCGAACATGTCTTTTACTCGGGCATAAGAATACTATACTCTCTCAGAGGATGGGATGATATGTCGACTATGATTTTAAGTAAAGAAAAAAGTCTACTGGACTATATATATTCTTACTGGTGTCGTTTTAGCTGTCACTTAGAAAGAGCATCTGACGCTCTTGAATTTCAACAATCCTGGCAAGCGTTTAAAATAATTAATACACCTAAAAGTGAATGGTATCGCACACTAGGATTCAGAAAAAACAGTTTCTTTCTGAATAGATTAGCTAAACGCGCGCAACATACTCTAAAAGACTGGGAAATTTTCCAAAACACTCATATCAAACAACTCAACTATTTTAAAGAAAATACACTATACCTTAATAAATTCGTATATAAATTTTTTTTGCAACCTCCTTAAATGTAATAGTAAATATAAGATGCGGTTGCTGTAGTTTATCACAAATATCTAAAAGTATAAATATAAAAATAGATATATTCTATTATCCCATCAATATAGTTTACGTACAGACAAATTGGATAATAATTTTTTTTTTTTTAACCAAAAAAATAAATAAATATATCTCTTAATATACATTTCTCATCGAAACGAAGACTGGTTAGACTAGAAACAAATGAAACAGTTTGATATGCATGTTTTAACCTCTGTTAATTACCATTTAATAGGTGTCACTAGTGTATATATATATGTATACGTATATGTGTATGTGTATATATATATTTTACTATATTCTAATTCATGTTCTAAATGTATATGTTTTTCTTCAATATATTTTTTCTCTTTTTCACTACTCTTATCTATCAGAAAAATACCTACATATATCTTCACTACTACCAACTGATTATATAATGATAAATCAAATGTATTGTGTTCGTAAATATCTAAAGTTGTTATTATTCCTCCTTTTTTTTTCTAATTTGTGAACCCTTCATGGCACAATAAATTGAATACAAAAAAAAAAAAAAAAAAATATGAAATTTAATGATGAACATGACCGATAAAGTCAGCCGCTTTGTCAATAAATGATATCATATATAAGAGACTGAAATTTATCATTTATTTCAATAAATTAAGTAAGTCTCTTAGGATTAGATAGCGTCCTTGAAAATTTTTTTCGTTTTTCATTCAATTGAGTAAATTTCTTTCATATTCAATTCGACATTGATTATTAATTAAATGACTCTTTCTGTTCCAAATCTACCAGTCATTTAATTGATAATCAATAATAAATTGAATATGAAAGAAAATTATTCAATTGAATGAAAAACACCCAAAATTTAAGCATTTACATATCTTTTTTTTCGGAAATAAATATACTACTGTTACATTGGAACAGAAAGAGTAGTATATTTATTTCCACCCCAAATTTTCACCCAAGGGTGAGTGCTGTCCGTTTGTTCTAACTACTTTTCTTTTAGCGTTGAATTAATGTATGTTTTCTGCATTAATTCAACCCAGAGAGATACTGCTCTTGTTGGACAAAGACAACGGAAAGACCTTTTATGTACGTACATTGTCTTACCGCTGTTGGCTTTTGTGCCTCCAACAATCAGGATCTCTCTGGTCGCGCGCACACACATGAATATAAATATACATCAATTTCATTTTATTTCTTTTCAATTAAAATTACACAGCAATCAAAATATAATAATCAATAGCTGAAAATAAATAAAATTTACTAGTTGATCCCATTAATTTCATGGTATTTTAATATTAAATCGTTGTACTTGCTTGTTACCAAAATTAACAACATAGAGATTACCTTGATGATCAAATGACAATCCTATGGGATAATTGAGTTGATTTTCTTGTGCTCCTTGACCATTTCCACCAACAATAACATTTCCTTGTTGTGCACCTTTATGCCAACGTACAATTCGATGATTACTACCATCAGCTACATAAACAGTACCCAATTGATCAACTACAACTCCATTAGAATAAGACAATTGTGTCAAACTATTTCCTGATCCTTGTCCACCAGCAACTACAATACCTTCTTTTGCATCCTCTATCCATTTCATCACACGGTGATTTTTAGTATCAGACACAAATACTGAATGTTCTCGATCGACGAATATGTAAGTGGGGTAATCGAGCTGATCAAGACGATTTCCTTTTCCATTTTCACCTGCTACTACTATTCCTTGGGATTCACCCATTCGATATCTTCTTACTTCATGTTTGCCAATATCAGAGACATAGAGAAATCCATTGTCATCCATTGTCAAACCCCAACAAGTGATATTTGAAATAATTATTTCTCCATTTGTTCCATTTTGACGAGGCCATCTAACTACTCTTTTATTCCCATAATCACAAATAATAAGACTATCTCTTTCTTTATCCACGATCACATCTCTTGGTCTATCCAATTGATGAGTACCATTTCCTTGTCCATTTCCACCTGCCACTATTTGTCCATTTGTTTCACCTGATTTCCATGCCACAATGCGGTGATTTTCATAATCAGCAACATAAATTGTTTGTTCATCATCCACATATAAACCCCAGGGTTTAGAGAGTGTTGGATTTTGTCCTCCTACTGTTATACCATTCTTATTCCATTTGGCATTTGGAGGAATATCTCTCAAACTAGCACGAAGTGGTACTAAAAGAAAGAGAAAACATGATCATCATCAAAAGGAATCTTTCATTTTCTTTGACTTGTCAGAAGAGAAAAACTTCTATAATATTGTTTTTCACTCTGTTTGATATGATAGAGAAGAATAGAGAAAAGTACTATTATATGTTTTAATGATGTCCATATCAACGATTTCTCAAATATAAAGAAAATATAAATTGGAGAGAAACTTTTTCTTGATAAACGTAGTTTAAAATCCTCGAAAGACATATAGAACATTGTTCAATATCATTTTTTAAAATAGTGATAGAAAAAATACAGAGATTTCTTGTTCTGTAGTGGTCTTTTTTTTCTTTTCATATCCTTTGTTTTGTTGAAATCTATTTCTTTAAGTTTTATTTTATATAATTTTGGACAGTGTTTTATCGAGCGAGTTGATGAGCGCACGCAAAAATGTTTTCTCTCTTACTTTCATTCTCATTATTAATAATATTCATTTTGTCTGTTTCATGTAATAGCCCTAAGGAAAATCTTTGATGTTTCAGCGCAAGATTCTTGAAAGATATGATCAGGACCCTGTCAGAATCTCAAAATTGGAAAAATAAAAGATTTTTGTTCTCATCTTTTAGAATGTGATTGGAATTCTTCGAAGATTTTGTCCAGTATCATCACAGGATTTTTGTAGAATTGAACTAGATTTTCTTCAGAATGGCATTAGGTTCTTAGCAGTAGTTGCAGAATGCCTACCAAGCAGAATTCAGAATTTTGTACACTTATGCATTATTTTTATTTAATTTTGTTTCTCTCATACTTACATAACATTCTATAAAATTCTATTTGATAAAATTCTACTATTATCTTGATTCTGGTTAGAATTTGTTGACAAGTATCAAAAGAGAGGATATGTAATCTGATATACATGAATTGAGTTGTATATAGTATGTCTATGGAATAGAATCCTGAACAAAATTCTGCTGTAGTTTCAGAATTATTTACAGAATTCTGTACTGTTTATTGTCGCATGCATGAAATCAAATGATATCATATACCCTGGGCTCCGATTCGACCTATATTTCCTATAAAACCTATATTTTTGGAAAATCCTATAATTTGTCCTATATTTCGACTACTTTTCCTATTTTACCTGTATTATATGGGAAAAAGTATGAAATGTTCAGAGGTGGCCCGAAGAGCTCGAAGCAGAGAAGGTCAATCCGAAATTCAGAGCAAGAGTCACAAATATTTTTGTTGTCGTTTACTTTTAGAAATAATTAAACTTTTCAAACTTACTTAAATTACACTGATCATATTTTATGCAATAATATATGAAGGATTAGAGTACAAAATCTATTTTTTTCAAATTCGGAGAAAACAGTCACTTATAGTTCTCAGAATTTGAAGAAGATTGCCTGGTGATTCCACTAATTCGGAGAAATTGGATACTGTCAAAATTTTCAAATTCGAAGAAAGTTCCAACCACAATTTTCCGAAGTAGAAGGGGAATGATCTCCCCGTCCTTTCCCCGATCGCGCTGTTCCTGGAAGTGTTCGAAAATCTCTGAATTTTATCATGCATAGTCAAATATCTTGAATCATCGATTATACTACGACGAGGTCTATCTTTATTATACAAGATTTTTCTTTCTGGTAGAAAGCGAATTGACTGAAGAATTCTTAAGTGCTACATATATACGAAATAAAAAAATGTTTATAGAATGATTATACTCTTTAAAGCTTTTTCTTGCAGTTTTTGTTTATCATGAATAATACAGTGCTCGTCGAAAATCTCTCATCTGCTTGAAGTTTATCGATCTTCTAAGCTTTTGGCTTGGAATTTTGGTTGCATGCAAGTAGTGAGAAATGCTGATCATAGACACCAATCCGATCTCAATCTATTGTAATATGACAGAGTTATACATCAAACGCTACCTTTATTCTGCATTACTTATGTGTCAGCTATACAACCACTCGGGACGTCAGGGAACCTATAACTCGAAAGATTGAGTCTTTTGGTTTTTCCAATAAAATTTTCACAAGAAAAGTCTTTCAAATTACTGAGATATCACTTTTCATAAGCATTGTCTACCAAACTTCGATTATAATGATTTTCAGTTCGTTATAGCGAAAATTATCTTTAGAAAATGACCGATTTATTTGAAAATGTATTTTTGTATACTCATTGGCACACGAATATCTCTGGGAAGTTTCAGGGTCGAAGCATGTACTAAATTCACAATACCACGATGTAATGGCCACACCACTGCATAAGTCACCAATCGTCAATAGCTTAATACATTCACGTATTATTTCTATCCATTATTGTATACATTAGCAGCGATATTCATCAGTGAGAAAGTTAATTATAATCGTTCAGCAAAAGAAAAATCTCATTTTTCTTCATAGGAGCAATTGAAGGTAAAGATAGTCTTTGGTATATAACTCCGTCATATTACATTGGATTGAGATCGATTGGTGTCTATGATCAGCGTTTCTCACTGCTTACATGCAACCAAAATTCCAAGCCAAAAGTTTGAAATATCAATAAACTTTAGGATAATGAGGGACTTCTGGTTAGGAGTGTATGCCGGAGCAAAGTCCAGCCGTTGAAGCTAACTTTATTAAAAGAAGATTTCCAGTTGCAAAGTTTTACATAGCCAGACTTTTGAGAAGAAAGTATGAATACCTATATTTTTCCTATTTTCTATAAAGAATCCTTTCTTTTTGAAAAATTCAATCCTCTAAGAATTCCTATTTTTTGAAAAATTCGTAATCGGAGGCCAGCATATACCATATGTGTGTATTAGGATTCTGAATAAAATTCTGCTGCAGCTTTCTTTTTTCAGTTGTTAACATATGTTTAATGGAATTTGTATCCTGTGGAGTGTTTAAAGGAACTAGCAGTATTAAACCGAATATGGTGAGGCATTGCGATGGATCATGGCATGTAATTAGTAATAAACTGAAGGTTCAGAGAGATCTCGTAGATTTGTTGGTTGAAGAATAAATAAGGAGCAATATGGTGCACTGAATAGATGTATTTGTTTTTTTTTATTGCTTTATTTCTTATTTTGACCTACCGATCTCGATTGGTTTTTGAACCCTAAGCAGAATTTTGCGTTTGAAAGAAAGGTAAGTCAGAAAAAAAGTTTGTTTTCTGCTGATGGAAATAGAATTCTGTCAAAATTCTGCTTTAGTTTTTGAATTCTAAGCAGAATTGTGTGTTTGAAAGAAGCGCTTGGAAGGAAGAAAGTTTGTTTACAGTCAATTCATTGCTTAATATAGACAAGTCTACAAAATTCTGAATTCTGCTTGATAGGCATTCTGCAGCCTCTCAACAATACATAATAGAGCTTTCGAGACCACAAGTTTATGTATTTTATTATTATTTAAATTAAAAAACAAGTCCTATTGAATCATTTTTATTTTATATCTATTTAAACGCACTATTCATATAGGTACATTTACACTTCGCATACTGATGATGAGACTTGTCGTCTCGAAAGCTCTATTATGTATTGTTTGGATTCGTGAACATTTTCGATTCAGTTCGTATAAATAATAGTTCGTATTTTGCAAAATTTATGTATATTATTATTCAAAAGTGATTTTTTTTGCATTTCTAGAATAAAAAAGCATTCATCAGAAGTACCTTCTGAATTAAAAATTATTTCTTCGTCCACATTAATATTACATAGTTTGAAGAGCTTTTGATTCCGAACATTTTAATATAAAAATATTGTCAATTATCGTTTGTTTTGATAGAGATATGTTTAAAATACTTTTGGTGCTAGAAAAATAGTACTTTTTCTATACGATTTTATTGCAAAACTGCGTTAACAAATGGTTTCCCTTTGTTTTCGTAAAATTATATTCTTTTTCCTGTAAAATTGATTGCTACTTATGTCATACCAAAATTAGTGTCGTCCCGATCTTAATTTCGTACAGAATGCTGAAGAAAATTTTCTTTTTTTATGAACAGATAGAATGTTTTTTGCTCTGTCTTTTTATTTTATTTGATGACTATTCAAATAATCTTATGACAATAAAATTTGAATAAGAATTGTTTTTGATGCAAACTCGTTGGTATCATCAGGTCATAGTAAGTGGAACATTTTTGCATCTCATTTTATTATTACTTAATAGGTTCTATTGAAAAGCACAATATATCACATGATGCAGCGTGAAAAGCTCTGCAGTTTACAAAGGACTGCTTATTTTATAGTTGGACATTTTATTTTAAAACCGGACAAAATTCTGACCGACCAAATTTCGACTTTGCGAGAACAATGTTGCTTTTTGGTAAAAGATAAATTCGTTTTTTCTTATCTTCTGTTTTTATTACCTGATCTACTTTATTAGAAAAAACAAAATGCACCATAAGATGCAGCGTGAAAAGCTCCACAATTTACAAAGAACAGTTTATATTATATATGCAACTATTGTTCTTAAGTAAAAGCAAAAGTATGAGAGAAATTTTCTAGCATGCAAAAATTCTACACAAACGAAGACTTCCGTTTTTTTTCGTATTTCATCCTTTTATCACTGGATACGTTTTCTTTTCAAAAAATGGAACATGACGAAAAATGTAGCACCAAAAAACTCTACAATTTGCAAACAATAGTTTTATTTTAATTGCGTCATTTTTATTCTGAAAATAAAAGCAAAATTCTCTAAATTACATATCGTAGCGTCGAGATTTGATTGTTCAGAATATTTGTTTATTTTCAAAGAAAAAGTATAAATCAATGTAAACTTTATACTGTAGATTGTAGAGTTTTTCACGCTGTATCTTCTGGTATATTTTATTATTTTTTTCACGAAATGTTTTAAAGGATTAAAATATGAAATCAAAGTTTAGAATACTTCAATGCAAACTGAAGCTTTTAGAAGAGCCGGACGAAAAAATTTTTGGAATGTCCTATATATGCAATCTACTAATCCTACAGAACATCTTAAGTTTTAGAAAAATTTATGTTTTTCTTGTCTAATTTCTGTATATCTACATAGAATGGTAAAAAAAGCTCTTACAACAGGAATTTATAAAGTTTCATCTGTATTGTTTTTATTCTCCATGTTGATCTATTCTAGGAACTATATCTATTACGTGTTAAAACTACCAATACGCATTTTTCAATGTATCTATTCCCCTTGGAAAAAAATAGTTTCACTCTGCATTCCTTATTTATTGTCACTATAAAAACACATTTATTTAAAACCAATTACATATTCTGAAAGCCCATCGAGTTTTCTATCACTCTGTATATTTACTTATTTTTTTACATTCATTTATTCAAAAAATAATTTGAACACAATGAAGGCACTCTAATGTCTACGTTCCCAAATACTTTATTTTCTCACTGTCATCAAAATTAGTTTTGTAAATTTTTTATCACTGTGAAATTATTATTTTAGAAAAGCATATATATATTCTGATAGATCTTAAAATTCTCTATCATTCTGTATATTTACTTATTTCCTTATGTTTATTTATTGTACAGAAAATTTGAGTCGAATGAAAACATCCACAATCGACAAGTACCAAAAATCTACATTTTTTTTGTTACTTTTGTAGTATTATGTTTGAAATTATTTTTCCTGTCGGAAAAATTTTTTAAAAAGCAAATATGGATTTTCTTAGAGCTTGAAATTCTCTATCATTCTATGTATTTTTGTCTCACTTTGCATTCATATACTGCGCTGCATGAATGCGAAGCAAGACTAAAATATACAGAATGATAGAGAATTTCATGTGCTATCAAACGGTGTACTTTCTTTTACATAATTTATTTCTTTCGGTTAATAAATAAAAAAAACAGTGGAAAAATGTAGATTTTTGGTATTTATCGATTGAGGATGTTTTCATTCGACTCAAATTTTCTTTACAATAAATGAACATGAAGAAATAAGTAAATATACAGAATGATAGAGAATTTTAAGATCTATCAGAATATATAGATGCTTTTCTAAAATAAACAGTGAGAAAATAAAGTCTTTGGGAATGTAGACATTAGAGTGCTTTCATTGTATTCAAATTATTTTTTGAATAAATGACTGTAAAAAAATAAGTAAATATACAGAGTGATAGAAAACTCGATGGGCTTTCAGAATATGTAATTGGTTTTAAATAAATGTGTTTTTATAGTGACAATAAATAAGGAATGCAGAGTGAAACTATTTTTTTCCAGAGGGATATATAGAAAACGAATGGTTTTTTGTAAGTTAATATCATTCACATAGTTGAAACTTGGTCGCTCGAAGTTTTAATCATTTTGAAAGGAAAAAATGCAACTATAAGAAAGGCGATCTTGTGTCAGTTGTAAAGCTTTTCACGCTGCATCTTACGGCGGGGGGCTCCCTTTTCGTCCTCGCTTTTTTTTACGAACATCGGTCTTAGATGTCCGTAACGCCACCCAGTTGTTGTAAAAGTGTCCGGATGTCCGAAATGGAAAAACCGGAAGATCGAAATGAAAATACCGGATGTCCGGAGCAAAAATTGTCCGATGTTAGAAACGGTAAATTACAGGGTGTTCGTAACATAAGTTACCGGATGCCCGGAGCAAAAATTGTCCGATGTTGGAAATGGTAAATTACAGGGTGTTCGTAACATAAGATACCGGATGCCCGGAGCAAAAGCTGTCCGATGTTGGAAACGATAAATTACAGGGTCTTCGTAACATAAAATACCGGATGTCCGGAACAAAAATTATCAGATGGTCGAAACGATAAATTACAGAGTGTTCGGAAGGAAAAGGAGACTGATGTTCGTTAAGATATACTTTATTTTTCATTATATTCTACTGGAGTTTTTTTACAAAAAATCATAACATAACAAGTACAAGTTTTAATATATCACACACATAAATAACACACTGCAGCTTTGTTTCTATCAGTGATTTTCACAATTTATCTGTAAAATCCATCGCTCATTCATGATCTCTACTTCCGAGAAAATCTAACTGAATGTATATACCTGTAGAGGTCACTATACCCAACGACTTACAAATATACTATATGAATGAATTATTCTCCATTTTAAAAAGCAAACACCATAATTCATTCTTAACAGTCATCATTTTATATTCCGAACATTCTGCAAATTATCGTTTCGAACATCGATCATTTTTTGCCTCACTCTTCCGTCATTTTATGTTACGAACTCCTTGTAGTTTACCGTTTCTAACATCGGACAATTTTTGCTCCGGGCATCCGGTATCTTATGTTACGAACACCCTGTAATT
>JAJEKB010020357.1:320983-346718 GCA_022393335.1 Macrotrachela quadricornifera | reverse complement strand
GCTCCGGGCATCCGGTATCTTATGTTACGAACACCCTGTAATTTACCATTTCCAACATCGGACAATTTTTGCTCCGGACATCGGTAACTCAAAATTATACTCCCGATCATCCGGTCATGGTACCGGATGTTCGGAAGAGTGAGGACGAAAAGGGATTCACCCGATCTGGACCTCGGGAGCAACTGTCGCGAGAACATCTGTCATAGAATCGAATGAATTATATCAGTACTACAGCGATCAATTCAAAGCACCGATATTGGATTGCTCTAACAAACATGATGTTAAGATAGAAAGTGAATATAGGGAGCTCATAAATAAATTACTGAGATTGAAAGAAATCGGTAGGGTTTGACTTGCTGTCAAGTTTTATAATTCAAAAACTCCCATTGAACTATATTGGGTGCTTAGTCAAATGCTTTAATATGTGGCTATATAAACACCACTATACTGATGAATGGAGAGACCTGGTTGAATTCTGAATCCTTGAGGAATCCATGGAATCCAAAAAGTATCAAAAATAACTATTTACAAAGCCAAACTAAGTCAACGAATTTAAGGAACCCACGAAAATTAAGGGCTTCAAGGAATCTGAAGAAACCAAGGATTCCTTAAAGTTTTTCAGCAGTATCTGATTTCCGTGAATTCCTCAAGGGTTCAGAATTCGTGGAATTCAGCCACTGCTGGAAAATGGGTGCATCACTCAACTTACTAAAAACTACTGGAAGCGGATTAAAAATAGGAAAGCTTAAATAGACTTTGCCGAGAAAATCTCGAAAGCGTTTGATATAAATATAGGACTTCCATAGGTCAATAGTCTTAGTCAATATGTATTTATCGTGTTTTAATCGTATCCGACAAACTATTTGGAAAGTTATTCAGGCCATTTATATGCATGTGATCTTTATGTATTAATTAAACCATCCATAATGGAAAACTTATCTCCGGTGGTTAAATATTTAGAAAAAGAAGGTACACAAATTTGTAATCAAGTTTTTACTTACTCAGAAAGTTGGAAACAACTGATAGATGTTCCGAAAATATTAGTACCATTATTTCATACACAAGTAAAAAGGTCAGTAGTAAACGTAGTAATGGATGGAAAAACAATCAAATTAGTTAAAGAAGACGTATAGCTATGGTTTACTTGGATGAATAGACTGGTTAAAATCAACAGTCGGAAAGACTATAAGAAATATTAGAAGATCACTAGGAAAACTGAAATGGTTGAAATTAAGTCATAATATATTGTGTACGCCCTTCCATCAAAATATCTTTGCATTAGCTTTTCTTCATTTTGTGTGGATAATCCTTCTAAAAAATAATTATATTGTTTTTTTCTCGACTCTGAATATTCTTAAACGACATATTACTACCAATTTTTATAGAGAATGAACATATTTCTTTTTATAGTTCATTGATCTACTCGTGGTGATAAAAAATCTCTTATGATTCGCAGAAAATTAAACTATTTTCATTATTCTCATCCAATACAAACACTGTCATTGCAATTGTCCTTATTAAATGCCTTAATATTACCCTGTCAAACGCGAGAGTCAGAGAAACGCGTGTACCTGTAAAAAATTTCTTAAAACCTGCATCGACACGCAAAATATTTTTTAAATCACCATAGGCTATGCATTATCATGCAAGTTATATGAAATATTTTTACTTTTTGCATGTAAATACAAAACATAAATATATGCGTGAAGTTGCGTTTTGTCAGTACATGCACGGAAGCACAAATTTTGAATTTTTTTAATAAAATACTCGAGATTGTGCATGAAATCTACTCATGCAGATACTCGAATGCGCTTCTCTCGCATGTTCATACAAAACATATGTCTTTCATGAAAATGCTAAAACATTATCTGCGTGTACTTGCAAAATAGTGAGATATTCTCTAAAACCTGTATGTTAACACAAAAAAAGTGTATTTATGAAAGCTAATACTGAATCGATTCTGCATTAACATGCGAAGTTTTACTACTTTATATTCTACATGCCGCTTCTTGCAAGAATTTCGTTTTTCTATCGAAGCGTATTTATTTTCTATAAAATTTCGCACGATTTTCTTATAACTACATTTTATTTATTTGAAAAACATCTTCACTTTTTAGAATTCTTTATCACTGTTGGACTCAAGTGTGAAAGAAATAAAATCATACTTTTTTGATTGATTAATTATAATGGTTAAACTCTTTTTTCTAAATTTGAAATCAATTGATTTCAAATTTAAAAAAATCAAAAAAATTAAAAATATTTCATTTCAGGTGTTTTATCCGTGAGTTGACGTTTTGAACAGCAGAGATTAAAAATTTGATGAGACCTTTTTATTTTTCTAATATTTTTGGTTAAATTGATTTTTTTCTGATTAAACTGATTTCTTTATTTATGATTGATTCTAATTAGAAAAATCTATTTTTCTCCCTTATTTAGATTTCACGCACATATATATATAGTAGTTATCGGATGACCATTATAAACTCAATTTGATTATATTTCTTAATGTAAATAAATGGTCGAATGGTGCAACAGCTCGTCTTATAAAATAAAGTAAGTATGTTCGAATCTTATCTCTGAAAAAAAAACTTATGCCTGTCCATGCATGTTTACAACATGTACTTCGTTTTTGGATCATTATAATATTGCCATGCATGTCCTCGCAAGGAAAAATACAAAGCGTGTAGATACACAAATTTCCATGCATGCACTCGTGAATATAGTAAACTCTGTGACGTGTCTACACGCATGTTATATCATAATGATGCATGTGTGCACATGTAACGATAATACTGCATTTACATGCGTTTTTCAGACTTTTATGTCTGACTGGGTAGTTCGACTGAGACGATGAATGACTACTTGTTTATAAAAATATGTTTCTATGTCGTTTTACGATGTTGACACACTCAAAATATTTGTTACAAAAAACACGTTTATTAATATACAAATTATTTCGTAGTTTCGCGCCTCATTGAAAACAAATTTTGCCTAAGTTCAATTTTGCTTGTGACATATATATAATTGTTTCTATTTTCATTCATTGGTTTTCTGATTGAATTATTCTATCTTAAGAGGAAAACTATTTCTCTTGAAATTTCAGTATACCTGTAATTTTAAGTAATATTATATATAACGGGTGCGGCAGAATAAATGATCCTCTTAGTATTTTAGAAATTTCTCCCTTATTTTTTCTCACGATTAAGAATTTTTTTTCTATCAAACGATGCAGCTTGCAATTCTCTACAAAACCAAATACTTTTAAAATGACAAACCTACTTCAAAATTATTTGAAAAAAATGAAAACTAAAAACATACAGAATGCTCTACTTTGCAACTACTTAGGCATTATGAATGACCATAGTTTGCGTGTAATTGTTATCACTTCGCCATATTAAAAATACGAACCATACAAAAAGATACAGCGTGAAAAGCTGTACAAATTACACAGGACCGATTATTTCACAATTGCATTTTTCGTTTTCACAATGGATACAATTTTGAGTAGTCGAATTTTGACTGCATGAAAATGAATTTTTTAAAGTGCACGATGAATTTGATTTTTCTTATTTCATCTTGTTATTATCTGATATGCTTCATTAAAAAGAAATAAAATACGTCACAAGATGCAGCGCGAAAAATTCTACAGTTTACCAAGAACAATCACAAGAAAATAAGATGGGAAAAAATTAATTCAGCGTGCATTTTTAAAAAATTCATTTCCATCTGGTCAAAATCTGACTGCTCAAAGTTATGACTATTTTGAGATCGAAAGATGCAATTATTAAATAATCAGTCTTATGTAAATTGTACAGCTTTTCACGCTGTATCATTTCATATGTTTCCTTTTTTTAGTGCAATGAAATAAGTAATGAAAATCTGGAATACAAAATATAACCATTCAGTGTGCCTAATCAGTTGGAAAGTAGAACATTTTGTATGTTTTTACTTTTCATCTTCCTTTAAATATTTTTGAAACAGGTTTTCATCTTAAAAGCATATGGTTTTGTAGAGAATTTCAAGCTGCATCGTTTGGTAAAAAAATTTCTTAATAGTAAGAAAAAATAGCAGAGAAATCTCTAAAATACTAAGACGATCATTTGTTCTGCCGCACCCGTTATTTAAAATATTTCTGGAGTATCTTCTTGTTGAATTTAAATGTGCTAAAGTAAGGAATAATGTGGAAATATATCCAGCTATTCATAAAAGACAAGTTTTTAGGAAATAAGCTACAATGAATACATCCTGTTTCACATTTTAATCCTGTAAAGATCGCATGGCACAGCTTCTACATATTACAAATAAAAAATCATAAAATTATATTATTTTATGAGACAAATTTGTTTACGTCGGGCGAAGAGACTACTATGGACACAAACACTTTTTGGAGTTTTCTTATTTTCATTGGAATCTATTTTGCTAAAAGATTGGACGGCATCTAAGTACTTTCCTTGTCAATATCATCACTAAGATGTATTTATTGTATAATAGTTTAATAATATGTCCTTTCAAAAGACCTTTTACTATTACAGTAATAGTACCGTTACATTAAATAAAAATGCATAAAAAGGTAATGTTAAACTTTAAAGTTATAAACAAACCTTTTTATATTATAAGTATACGAAAAAAAAAGTATGAAAAATAAAAAAGATTTTAGACAGTTTTAAATGTTCTATCGAGCTGTAATATGATGTCAAATGTAATATAAAACTAGTCTTAATCACATGTGCTTAGGCTTCGATCTAACCTCTTCATCTCGTATGATTTAGTAGCATTAAACGTTGTTCTCTTTTTTAAACATTACCATGATTATGGTAGAAATCAGAAAATTTTAACTAAGATATTATTTTGTTTAGAATAGAGTTTAAAAGATCGATTAGAATATGTGCATGACATCAAAATACTACTATTGATCACCTATAAATTGATCTTAATAAATATTATTCATGTTTACTATAAATTCATATTAAATTTGGACTTGAATTTTCTTGACGATAGGTGTAATTAACTTACTCGAAGCACCTTGATTTGGTGATGTTGAAGTGGTATGAATTTCATTCATACTGTGACGGATTTCATCCGCCATTGTTTCTCATGCCGGTCATGAGGTCACTTTTCGGCCACATTACATATCGGTCATATTCTTTCCTCTCTTCGTAGCTATATATACTGATGTTTGTGTGTTGTGTCCTCGGTCAATAGACTCACGGGCCTCGTTGTCCGTCACATATGGCGATCACACCAATCGAAATCTCCGAATTCTCAGCTTCCCCATCTAATACACTTAATCATTTCTGTCTTAGCAATATCTTCTGACTCTTCCTTTCCTTTGTCCTTCATTGAAAAAAACTTTCTAATATGGGTTGTCTTATTATAATTGTATCTCTTTTCACATTTCTGATGTGCTTGACCCGTTCCTCTACTCATAATGTACCATGGTCATATGGACAATCAGGAATCTTAAAACGATTTTCTGAGAAAGATATGCCATTAATCTTCATTCTGAGAAAAGGCGCATAATCACAAACGTTGTTGTGCTTGCTTATATAGGTTGGTCACATTTTTCTTGTTGTTTTTGCTTTTCTATAATGAACTCTTGCATCGCGTATGGTTCTAGGAAGTGTTTTTTCATAATTTATGGTTTGATTTATTGAATTTACTTTGGATTTCGTCTAGTAGAAGTACTTTCCTTTTTGGTCCCTTCTACAACTTAATTGTATAGTGTTCACCTATTTCTTCCCTCCACTTAACCTTATGTCCCTTCTCTTATCTCTTTTCTTCGTTTAACCTTATGACTCTTCTCTTATCCCTTCTTTTCATTTGACCTTGTATCTACCATTTGAATTTTATATTAGAAACGGGCACGTCATCATAACTATCTTTTTCCTTTCCATCTACTCATCTGTTGCTATCCATACGATAAATGAATTAATTGTTGGATAGTTCACAAACTTTTCCTAATCAATCTCCTCAATAATCTTCAATGTGGCAACTTCTCTTTATGACTGACACAGCGGTGATGGCTAAATTCGAGAGACGGAGTTAGGGGAGACAATACGGGTATAGTGGCACTGTTGATGGGTGCAACAGTGTGACTGAAGAACAGCATCGTGCGAAAGGGCGGCTAGATTCGAGCCGATGATGTGTGGTCCCGACACATCTACTTTATAACATCTGTAAGCGCTTCGCTGTATCATCCTGTATCTCTCTGCTACTCAGTGTTTCGTTCTTTCTCATTATCATCTCAAGGCAAACGTCCAGTCAGCAATGTCAATGATTCAACTGGGCTAACTCTGTTCGGCAAGGAATAATGATTAAGGTATGCAATTGATGATGTAAACGTGGGTAGAAGGACATGGCACTGCCAGGTTTCATTAGTACTGAAGTGGACAGTACTAGAAGCATGGCAATGTTACAGAAGACCAGTAAACGTATCAAGGAGCGGCTAGTTAGGGGGCCGACTGTGCGTAGTCCCAACGCACTTTCCTTATAACATCCGTACGTTTCATGTCTTCTCTACTCAAGTCACCTCATCATTTCTTACGTTAATCACATTCGTTTCCGTTTCAAGTCGTGTCGCCCAATTACCATCAATACAACAAGCAACAGCTCATCTCTCAAGCAGAAAGACAAGAAAATGTATATTTTTTTGAATGCTATTCTTTTGTTTTCTTTTTCTTTACTGTATTTCTATCGAAAATTCTAATCAAGCGCTTGAGCGTTAATGTTTTTCTCCTTTTTCTTATGGTTCATTTCGTTTATTCAATTCTCATAAATTTTTGTTATGTTTTCTTAATAACCTACGTTATCGTTTCTGTTTTTTTTTGTTTTTTTGTCAACCACTTGAACTCGTGCGGGTGCACTCGCATCACAATGTGGGGGTGTGTGACGGATTTCATCCGCCATTGTTTCTCATGCCGGTCATGAGGTCACTTTTCGGCCACATTACATATCGGTCATATTCTTTCCTCTCTTCGTAGCTATATATACTGATGTTTGTGTGTTGTTTCCTCAGTCAATAGACTCACGGGCCTCGTTGTCCGTCACACATACCTGGTGGCAATGGTTCATCATCAATTTCAACCAAATGTACGATATGTGAACCAGAGTGCTCTAAAGCATTACTTTTGACACGAAATTCCGTTCCCGTTCGTAAAATAACTTCATCTTCATTCTCATATTGTGTGTAACCAGATATTTTTTTTCCATTGACAGCTTCAATTAAAAAAAATGTTGCATTTTTATTATTACCGAGAAAATTTTTAATAACATCAACTGATGACGAACATGAATTAATACTCCACCATATCAAGAGTTGATTTTTAGCAAAATTTTTTCCAATATCAAGATTTACACCTCGCCATAAAATTTCTTTGACAGTAGGTAATTTATCTAATGCTGTATCAAACAATTTTAAATATGGAAACCATATTTTTAATGCTGGTCGATTTTCTGATCGTAATGCTTTATTTAATATACGATATAAAGTAGTATCACCCCATTCCATTGTATATATATAAATAGCAGCTGATTCATCTTTTGTTAGTTCATGTTCTGATGGAAAATGACAGTGTTTTTTGGCTATTTTTATGTAATACGGTAATTCATCAATTTCAGATTGGATGGGTTCAAGTGCTTTTTCAATCGAAACAAGTTTTTCGCTGCGATATCCATAAATTGGTGGAAGTCGTTTAGTCGAAAGATCTACGTCACCAAAACGATTCATTGTGTAGGTTTTATATTCTGTTATAAGTGTAATAATTTTCAATCTGAAATATTTGATAAATATATTTCGAATTTACAGAACTACAGAAAAAGCCATACAAAAAAATTTATTATTAGTATTCTCTCTCTAAACAAAGATATGAGCATGAAATATTTCGTCTTTACTGATAATATTTCCATGATATTGTCGGGAAGAATGTTCAAGCACAAAAATTGATAAGACGAACAATGAGAACTACCATTCTCCGTATGTCTTAGCAATCGATAGTACAAAGAATTTCATACTTTGTCTCATAAAAATCTATCATCATATTATTTTTATAAAATCCATGACAAGATATTTGGGATCATATATTACATATGTGGAGTGTTCATACATATTCTAAGAAACCTTTCTGTTTTATCGATGATTGCCTTGTAACAAAGCAATGTTTTAGGAAGAAATATTCCTATGTACGTTGCATCATGCTGATATTTTCGTGGTGGATAAGAAAGTTATCGAAACGTTTTTTGCGTTACGGTATGACTTCTTTCCTCAAGAGAACTAATATTTCTGCAATATGCAACATAACTAGAGACCGATTGCTCTTGAACTAACAGTTTTCTACACAGCGCCGATTTGATTGATTGTTGTTATCGGAGCACTCAACTAGTGATCACTAAAATATAAGTGGAAAAATGAGACATCATATAAGTTTACAAGTACAAAATATTAAAAAGAATCCCATTGACATCCGCATGTGTTCCATCTGGGCAACAAACATTCATATTCACTTTTAGATAATCTATCACATAAATAATTGGTGATTTTTCAATGACTAATATCAATGATATGTTGTAATATGCTTCGGTAGATCATATTTCTAAAGGCATAATTTGATCAGATTTTATGTGTATCTAACATATATTAAAACAGTTGGAGTCCAAATGTACCTCATGTAAGCGTATCAGATTTAACAATATTATTTCCATTAACTTATCAACTTAAGTAAAAATACTTATGTGCGCAATTTTTGTAAGGTGTGTCGATAGTTTCAAAAGAATATTGACAACCAACAGAGGTATCCGCTGTTGGTCACAAAAATTTTATATTTTATGCCTAATACAGGGTATCCCAAAAGTCATGATCACCGAAGAAATTCATTTTTCTGTCTTATTATTGGAACAATATGTTTAATTTTTTTTATATTATAGAGGAGAGAAATAAGTTTCTTTTCATACAAATGAAGTTTATAAATACTGTTCAGAAGTATTCCCATTAACATGAATACAAAAATTCAGACGTCTTTCGATTTCTAAAAAACCATCACGTAAAGTTTCTTTTCTGATCAATTGAATTTCTTGGTTTATTCTACCCTTCAAATCTTCTAGATTTTTCAGTCGTGTTTTGTAGACAGTTGTTTTGATATGACCCCATAAAAAAAAGTCTAATGGAGTTAAATCAGGCGAATGAGGAGCCTATGATATTGGTCCACCTCTTTCGATTCACCTGTCGTCGAAAATATCATTCAGCCAAGTACGAACTGCCTTTGAGAAGTGTGCAAACACTTCATCTCTCGGAAAAAAACTATCATTTCTTATGGGTTCTTAGAAAGACACTATTCTACGAATCAAAATTAAAGGCAAATTAATAAAAATTTGATAATTTGAACAAATTACTACAAGAAATATGCCTCACAGTTTACAAACAAAAATACGAATCGTGATTTTGATGCCACAGTTAAGTTCTTATACTTCGATTCGACGCCAATTACAGCTAGAAAATGCAGAAGATATACCAACCGTGCTTACTATCAAACGCGTTTATAACAAGTTTCTTGAAGACATAAACATGTATGAATACATCGAAATCTTTTCCAAACTCAAGTTTTTAACATATATACCTTACTGTGGCAGATGAGTTTCTTCACTATGAAAACGTTTTCTTACATTAGCAATGCAATAAAAATTGAGAGGAACGACGATGATCTGACAGATAAGAGGCATGTGTATGCATGAAAGCTAGTAGCCATTGGACACTTCAAAAAATAAACAAGTTTTTTCAGTCAGTATAGTTCATTCTTTTACATGTGAGCTCATCTTTAATGAGCAATATAAAAATAGCTAAAGTCTCACACGTTACTCTATATCTACCACAAAATTTAAAAAAATGTATAGCGATACTGAATTGTATTAGTGATGTTTTTTACAAACACTATTTTATAGTATTGATATGAAGAATTCAGTGAAGTTTTATTCACGTTGCAAGCAAGCACACTAATCAATTTGACACTTATACACAGGACGTATGTCTTGTATGAATACAGAAGGATATTGCAGAGCACAAACCAATATCCACGTCTAAACAACTGAATGCATGATTGTTAATGTTACTATTTCTGCGTAATCACTACACAAGAAACATGACTGCGCCTTAAATATAGCCGTTCAATCAAAAATTTTAGATCGAAATGAAAGCTAACCCATTTCATAGAACAATATTTTTTGGGCATATAAGCAAATTCTTAAACCTAACGAATGAATATTGGGTGGAATATAATAATTCCACAAATAGCATTTAACACATCCAAGGCGACGAGACCCACCGATGGCTCTGAGAAATTTGAATATCTCTGCCATATTTTGATCAAACAGACTAGTTCTTTTACCACTCATAAAGAAATCGTTATAGATCATATATATAAGAAAAATATTGACAAAAGCTGTTTTGAATATTACAACTGCGATAAATAAAGAAACGCAACATTCCATGAGTTATGAAAAAAACAATATTTCATGTCGTCACGAATGTGTTAACATCGTTTTTCATTAATTGAAAATATTTTTTAGCAATCAATAAAATTGTAAAAATTCTATCAAACATACATTTGAAGATGATCAATATAATTATCAAATCTAATAATATGTGGACATTATTGATTGTCTTTATTTCATCTCTATCTTCCTCATATTCTTTCAATATAACGCTCGAAATAGTCTATCTTCGTTGTTAGCTTTATTCCGATTATGTGTCACATGTTTTTCTTGCTTTTCAATGCCTGAAACTCAGAATTACATTTTATGTGTCTTATCGTCATATGAACAAACTGGTAGCTATATATACATATAGTCTCTCACTTTACATTTAGTAACAATGATAGCCGGTCCCTAACAGTCTTTCACTAACGAGGAAACATCCCCAGGTGCCCCGCTCCGATTTTATTCATTTATACATCATTCGATAGGAGACCTCGAGTAGGTAGAAAGCCTAAAAGGATTTCGGCCGACGGCTTTTTCTTCAGGAGTTAGAGCCATTTTACTGAAATTTTAGCCTATAGCACCGTATACACAAATAAATCGGATAACCATATTTCGAGCTGAAATTTTGCTCACAGATAGAACTACTCGTAACTAGAATATCCTGAAATTTTCAGCTGGAAAAAATATTTCCTCCATGAGATATTGAATTTCCAAAACACCTGAGTTTTGTCATCTTTCATTGGATATCATTGGATATAAGTGTTTTTTTTGGAAACTCAATATCTCATGGAGGAAATATTTTTTCCAGCTGAAAATTTCAGGATATTCTAGTTACGAGTAGTTCTATCTGTGAGCAAAATTTCAGCTCGAAATATGGTTATCCGATTTATTTGTGTATACGGTGCTATAGGCTAAAATTTCAGTAAAATGGCTCTAACTCCTGAAGAAAAAGCCGTCGGCCGAAATCCTTTTAGGCTTTCTACCTACTCGAGGTCTCCTATCGAATGATGTATAAATGAACAAAATCGGAGCGGGGCACCTGGGGATGTTTCCTCGTAAGAAACATATATTTGTCATGGAATAAAATCAAATGCAGATAAACTGGCATTAATTTCTATCTTATCGATAATATTCTGAACTGAACTATATAATTCAAAAAGGATAGTTTTAAACCTTTCGATTAACACTAATGTTTTAAAAGAGTTTCTCATTTAATAAAATACAGAGTTTAACAAGATACTGGGTTCTGAAAAATTTCGTCTTGATGGATAGTAATACAGTAGTAGATATGAAACGTGTTCTTTAAAAATCAACAATATAGTTTGAACATTCATCAGTCAAATAAGTTATTTGTATGACAATTTCGTTTTATTTTCAAAAGAGTTGTTATTCAGTATTGTAAATAATGATAATGTAAATGTTTAACGCAGATACTGTATACCATTAATAAATTCTATAACACTACTTCGTAAGTTCCAATAAAATAAGTTAAACCGCTTTTTCTTGAAAAATAAAAATAAATGGCTCAAGAATGGCAATTGAAATTTTGAACTTTTGGATTGAAATCTGAAGCTAGTAATATGCTGACTATTATTATATAGGGTGTATAAAAAATTCTATACTGATAATAATCAATTAGCATTCAATAAACTCGCTACAAGACGACTTTCTTATTCTCTTTTATCAGTGTCTCATTCACATAGAATTCACATTCCTATGTCCAAGAATGATGTATGCTACCCAACCCATACGTCTTGTACGTTGATTTCTTGCATTTAAACATATGAAAGGCTAAAACTTGTCGTATATGTCGTCAACAATCAATATATCTTTAAACTAGTATATTTAATAAAGAAAGGGAATATCTCTTAAGATTTCTTTTTCAAAAGAGAAGAATAGTCATGTTACTATGATACGGATGTTGAAAAATGATGATTGTACTATGCATCTCCAAATTTATGTATGAGAAAGTTTTCAGAAGTTAAATTTACATTAATGATAATATATCGTAAAAAGATCTCGTATAAATGATTGACAAAAAAGATGTCGCCAATTAATAAAAAGAATCAGTAAATTGCTATTTTTGATGCTATTCGTAGAATTATCATATATCGGCTAAAATGTATTGGTTAAGTTGAAAACTTCGCTATATCTTTAAAAAAAACTGCTTTACAAAGAATCATGTGAAGTCAACTAAACACCCTAGCTAAAGACATGAGGCTTATTTCACGTAGAGAAAATATGGAAATAAATTATGACTCCTCGCTTTATGATGTTTGCCAAAAATTTTTTTCTTTTAAATTTGAAAGCTATGACATATTGTCTACAGTTTTTCAAGACCTACCTGAAAATTCCAAATATCAAGTTATCAAAAACTATTCTGAAAGCAGTTCTTTAGAGCTTTCAGGTTTTCTAGATAGCGATTTTTGAGAGATTTTAAAGTTTATCTAAAGATAGTTTTTAGAGGTTTCTCAAGTTCATTTAATTATGGCTCTCGAAGATTTTTCAAGCTCACCGAAGAACAGTTCTTTAAGGGGTTTTAAAGTTTATCTAAAAATGATTTTCAGCGGTTCTTTTAGGTTTATCTAGGAGTGGCTTTTAGAGATTTTTAAGGTGCATCCAAAAATGGTTCTTGAATGTTCATAGGACTTATCTATGAATACTTTTTGGAAATTTTTCAGGTTTATCTTGAGAGAACTGTTATTCACTTTTTAGTTAAATACTACATGTTTTTTGACACTTTTAGATTTTCGAAAGACAAATATATGCACACTCCGATTTTTCAAGGATTACTTTAGTATTTAATATATAATCTTTGAAGTATTTGTTAATCATAATAATTCTATATTCTTTATTATATTTTAGCATTATGTGTAACCAAGTCTAATCAAAAGAAACCATAGATGTTTTTTCCTAGATGCGGGCAAATTCAATCTCGACTCTGAACCAAAGCATGGCGGTTCTGATACAGTTCTAATTCAGTAGAAACCTCAATTTTATACAAGTCGAGTTTTTCATCAGCAATACAACGATTAATTATCTCATACTCGTATTATCGTACTTACTGATCTATTATATAAACAAAAATTGTGCCAAAGATGAAATTTTCGCAATAGCGTTACATTTATCCAGCTCAACGTGCAACAGTTTTGAGGAAAAAGTATCACATTTAAATCATTATCAAAAGCCAATTACTGTCAACTACTTAGTTTTTATTGATATTTCATAAGTGGATTACTGAAATTAAAAATAAAATCTTTTCGTAATGTTATTACAGCCATACTGATCCAGTATTATTTTCAGAGTAACTTTACGTAGATAAAAGGAATAATATTTCTTCTATTTCCCACATAAAAATCATATAGAACAGTTTAAATAACATTTCATATAGGAGGTTGAAACTTCACATTAGGATGCATAAATAGTTTCAAAGCAAGATAATATATATTGGAATGGAGAAAATTGCAATTAATGCTTAATGTATACATTTTAAAGATATGTTGAAGCAATCTTCCGAATAATAAAATATATTTTCTTACATTTCTGAGTTTATTCTACAACGTGATATAAACATTTATTTCGAATTCTGAAATAAATACTTATGTCTGAAGTGTTGCACTACATAGGAGAATCAATATATAAATAGCTAGACATACTTACGACGACGATTAACGCTGAAATATATTGATGTTGTTTTTATGTATGTTAGAAGCAAGTTATCTTACGTATTTATATTCAATGAAATTACTTGGTTTTTTCCAAGTAATGTTTATTTACGTGAATCGATCAACCATGCTATTTCATACATATCATGACGAGGTAGATATGGGTGAATATTTTTCGCACACGTTTTTTATCATCACACTTCGCTGTACAGTTTTATCTTTTCTTTCGATTCTTTGCTCGATGCAAGAAAAAAATCAACCTGTATATTTATTCAACATAGTCCTTATTATTTTTTCGAATAAAAAAATCAGTTGTACAATGGAAAATAACTAATGACGTATATAAGAGCTTTTGAGAAGGATTTTAGGAAGCAAATTATTTTTTCTTTTTTGATATGTGAATCGATTCAATTCGTCAATTCAATTGTTGGCGAAGCTTGAACTATTAATTCAATCTAACTTATTGATGATTTCAAATCGACTGTTTATAGATAGATTATGATCAAAAACTTATCCGAAAATGAGTTTTGGATGGATTAATAAATCTAAGGAATTAAGGAAAAGAAAACGTACACAGATTTATTTGAATACAAAACCAAAAAGGACAATATTAGTAACGCGTTTCGAATATTCTTCTTCAGACTATACTAATAGATAAATAACATATAGATAACGAATATGAATACAAATAATAGATAGGAGTACAAATATACATGTAAGAAAGAACAAAATTTCAGGAAAATTACAAATAATATTAATTCATCTAATTTGTTTTTTCGAGATAATGTGTCAATAAAATGTTAAGACTTTATGCAATATGATAATAATTGTCTTTATAGGATGTGATAGGCATCATAATTTACTATATGATTGTTTATATTATTTGTAATGTAAAGACATATTTTTCCTATTAGATGTAATGGAATTGTGTAGGTTGGTTTTATTGTAGAAGTAGAAATATAATAGAAAAATAATAAAGGTCCGGTTCACTTCGCTGACAAAATTCTAAGCTGCAAAAACTTGCAATTTGTTGAAAATTTTGCATTAGGATATTATTAACTTTACGATTTTTCTCGAAATTTGTTGTTAAACTGTGTTGAAAATTTAAGTTGTGATTTGTAAATTTTTTCAACTTAGCTATCACTACTGAAGTAAACTGTAATTTAATTATAGCTTCAAATCAAAACAATGACAACACTTCAAGCAAGTATGCTGAAGTGATTAAATCTACAAAAGGCAAAGTTAAAATAAATATCGACGGATTTTTATGTAACAAAGATAAAAATGGTGATGATTTGTATTACTACACTGAAAAAAATAACAGCAGAATGCAAAACCCTAAAAAGGTATTTGAAAGTGCAACGAATAATAAACCCTTCTAAACCGTATTGTAACATTTTCTAAACCCTTTCGAATATCTTACAAAACCATCATTTTAAACGTATATTAAAACAAAAAACCCTCTAAAAGGGTATTGGACAGGGTTTTACGAAATTTCTTAAGCATAATAGAAGTCATTTACAAACGTTTATGAAAGGATATTAAGAACTAATAAACCCTTAAAGGGATTATTATTCGTTGCACTTTCAGAAACCTTTTTAAAGGGTATATGAGAGTTAAGAACCCATTCAAATTCGCTTCCAAAAGTTTAGCGAACCGTTTAAGAGCTATGCATATACACGGAAAAGGTTTTAGAAAGGATATCTAACACCTTCCACGGTACCTGAAAGGTTTCTGAAAGGGTATGCTAGTTATACCATCTACTCAAGGGTACTTTGAGGAGTATACTAGACCTATCATGTACTCTCAAGAGTATTTGGAAGGGTATTCTAGATCTATATTCTACTCTCAAGGGTACTTTGAGGAGTATTCTAGACCTATCTTCTACCCTCGAGGGCATTTGGAGGGGTATTCTAAAGGATGGTCAGAAAGTTCAACCTCTCTTAGTAAATCAATAGTATTTATGGTAAACTTATATATAGTTAATTGATCAAATTATGTGATCTTGTAGAGGAAGAGTAGAACTATCATCTGAAAAAAATATCGCGAAATGCTCAAATGTAAGATAACGTTATGATTATTTTATTAATCACAAGTGAATATTTTCATTTTACAGTTTTTGAGAAAAATATTTAAAAAATATGTTTTTCGATATGATATCTAGATGATTTCTAAGTTTATTATATATATTTTGAACTTTTAAATCATTCAGATATTTTATTAAAAACATTTTTTAAATATTTTTCTCAAAAACTGTAAAATGAAAATATTCACCCGTGATTAATAAAATAACCATAACATTATCTTATATTTGAGCATTTTGAGATATTCTTTTTCAGATGATAGCCCTACTCTTCCTCTACAAGATCACATAATTTGATCAATTAACTATATATAAGTTTGCCATAAATACTATTGATTTACTAAGAGAGGTCGAAACTTTCTGATCACCCTTTAGGTCTATCATCTGCTGTAAGGATATCGAACGACAGATTTATGAGAATGACTATTATTACAGCTAACGAGGGAACGTTTTTAGATGATAAAAATTTTTTGAACTAAAATAGCTCCTATCTTGTAGAGTCCAATTAGTCATGAAATATCCTAAGTTGATTCATCTCCATAACGCTTTTAGATGAAGTTATGACCATTTTAATGACTTTTTGACTTATAGCATTATATAAATTGCTATAGAAAATGAGAGAATTTCGATCTCAGATTTTGTCCATAAAGAGGACTCACGATCACTAGTATGTTATAAAAGTTTCAGATAAAACGAATGTATTCTTCGTAATATAATGGAATTCAAAACAAACACTATTTTTTGCACGAAGTTAAAATTTATCTTGAAAAATGGTCTTTTTCTGAATTTCATTATATTAAGAACGATGTATTCATTTTATCTGAAACTTTTATAACATACTAGTGGTCGTGACTTCTCTTTATGGACACAATCTGAGATCGAAATTCTCTCATTTTCTATAGCGATTTACATAATGGTATAAGTCGAAAAATCATTAAAACGGTCATAACTTCATCTAAAAGCGTTATGGAGATGAATCAACTTAGAATATTTCATGACTAATTGAACTCTACAAGATAAGAGCAGTTTTAGTTAAAAAGCTTTTTATTACCTAAAAACATTCCCTCGTAAGTGAAAGGCACATCTATCACACATCTTTCCTAACTAGGATCCCCGCGCGCCTTATTATTTAGATATCCGTTTTTGACCATTTAGATCGACAATAGTACTGGATTTGTTACGGCAGATGAGTTCTAGATGAAGCATCTCACCGTAGGAATAATAGTTCGAAAGATCGAGAGGCAAGCCTTAAGTTACGGTAGGTCCTAAGATTTTGTTCTGTTGCAGACGGTAGGAACTCGGAGTGATTTTAAAATTTGGCAAAGGTTCAAGGCTACAGTTTAAGAGGAATTGGTTTTTCATTCGTTTTGCATTATAGTCAATTCGTGATTTATGGTCCACAAAAAAAATCCAAAAGAAAGGAAAATGCAAACAAGTGAAAAATGAATCCCTCTTAAACTGTAGCATTAAACCTTTGTTAAATCTTAAAGTCAGTTCAAGCTTCCACCGTCTGCAACAGAACAAAACTTGAAGATCTACCGTAACTTAAGGCTTGTCTCTCGATCTTTAAGACTATTATTCCTATGGTAAGATGCTCTGTTTAGCACTCATCTGCTATAAGAAATTCAATACTGCTACTGATCAAAATGGATAAAACCAAAAGTGTATATATTTCAATGAGAATCTTGGAAAGATCGAAACCCGATTTGAGTCACCTCATTCTCAAGAAGAAGAACAAGTTCTATCTTGCATTGAAACTTAGCGAAGGAATAAGAATTTTTGATATTTCTCAGCGTCACGCAAACTAAGAAACTCTTTTTACAGACGGCGTAGTCGAAAAAATCAGAATATATTTCTGCGTCATATCTGACGAAGAAATGGCGCTTACTTATTGACAGAACTGACTCTTTCCCTATGTTATAGTTAGCAAAGAATTTTCTAGATGAACACTCTCTGTCAATTTGTGATTTAGTGTATTTTGTAAGACATAATGAATTAAATCTGTGTTAGAAAAAGTAGATGGTTGTTATTGGCTTGTAGTGGAAATGACTATCATTCTAACCATAACGATAATGACCGTTCTAAAGAAACATGACTGCTGGTGATGATCTGAATGGCAGCAAATCCAAACTATTTTTTCATATGTCTGAATTTATTACAGAATACTGTGTAAATGAAGAGTTGAAGATCATGGAAGAAAACGCTATCAGTGTAACAAGTAACACTCACACAGTTCTCGCTATCATTAATTGGGGTGCTCACTATAATCACAAGAAATTAAAGCGAAGATTTTAGCAAGAATATCTGTTAAAACAAAGAATACTTTTTTTCCCACGGACACTGGGTTCTTTACTTCGGTAATATCTAATAATAAATACAAATATACCAATAAACGTTTCAAAATGTTAATACCCAACAATAATCTATGCCATTAGTCATCTTTCAAACGATCATTATGATTAGGATTGGAATACTACTGATTCTCAATATAGATCATCGATAGTCATGAGTCTTTTCCGATATGGACACGACTCGTTAAGTCTTAGACAATACGTAAAGTCACAAGTTGAAATTGAATTAAAATCTAACAGCGAAACCTTATGAAGACCAAAAATAGTTGATTGGCAGAACTGAACTAAAGGGAAAAAGCGATTTCTATGTCCTCATAAAATGAAAGTCGAGAAATTTCTCTTGAATGAAAATTATATAGCGGAAATAGAGATGGTTTTTATATGCTCCAGCTCACGAAATAGCTGAGGCTATTTCTATATGTGAACTCAATAAAACATGAAACACTGTTTTCGAAGTGAAGAGAAAAACAATGATGGCTTTTTGGAAGCTTATAAAACTCTCCTCTCTCTATCCAAAATAAAGGGAAAAACGAATATATTTAAATGACTTAACTAAACAGAAAAAGGAGAATTTTCTTCATAACTCTATGAAACGACAAGAGACAAGCTTTATGTAGGATTTAATGCATGGAAAAACTCAATTCTCTTCGGACATATCTTTACGAAACTGAAAACAAGCGACGTTATTGTACTTAAGTTAAGGAAGGACAAAAGATTCTACTTATGGATGTCAACTAAAAAAGAAACTAAAATACCTATATTTATGTGTCAATTTAGCAAAAATCTATACTTCTTTGTAGATAAGTGACAAACTAAAAGTGAAAAATTCTCTGCGACGCGAATAAATGAGAAAATAGAAGTCTATTTCTATACTTCGAGTGGCAAAAAAGATTAAAATGTCCTTCCTATCTCAACGAATGAAAATTGAAGAATCTATACCTATATTGGAGCTCAATGATACATACTGTTATCTATGTTCAAGTTAAAGATATAAATAAGAATATATTTTTCAGAATTGAAATAAAGGAGAAAAGAGTTGATTATGGACATACCGATTAAACAGAAGAGTTGAAGCGTGTTTCTACATTCAGATTGAACAAAAGCAATTTCTCAACTAAATAAAAGAACAAGAATTTGTGTGATAAGGCAGAATACACTGTGCGCGGTCAGTGTAGATAATCTCACAATAAGACAGACACGTTTTTCTCTCAACATAAATGAAAAAATAAAGAACTGTGAATGTTCTCATATATCTATGGATGCATTAATTCATTCCATAAAATGAATCAAGGAGTACCTTCTTTTTAACTAAACGAAAAAAAGAAAGTTACTTTATTTGATTAAAACTACGCGAGATAAATTTTCGGATAACACGCTGATGCTAGCTTTTGGCACTTGCTCCTCAACTATGGTGAAAAAAGCCCTTAGCTTTTAGGAAAGAACGATTTGGTAAGTACACCAACATTACACTACAATAGCATTATTTGATACACGTTGGGTATTACATTAATTAGCGTAGTGTCATCGAAGTGAATTGATTAAAACTAAACCATATTACCTAAAACCTAACTAGATGAAAGACTCCTTTTCTTCACTACATTAAAATGTTAGATCGATAATCCTTGATCTTAACGAAGATTACTTTGCTTCGTAGAAACTCTTACAGTTGTCTGAAAAGTTTCGAAGTCTCGTGAGTTTTCTAATATTTACAGCCTGACTCTTACTCTAGGCTACTAAATGATTGAGACTTCCTACGGCTTATAAAAGTCTTCCAATGCCTGAGAGCTTCAATCGCCTCAAAACACAATGAAATATTGTGTTGTGCACTACACTGTTCAAAAGATAATGCAGCTAATCGAGACAATTCTACTTGTCGAGGAGCCACGAAAGTTCTAACATCAAGAATTACATTAACTGGAGCTAAACTAAGACTTGACGAAGAATTGATTTGCGCATGAATGTGACGTGAAGGATATCATTCTGTAGCACTCATTTGAGAATTGCTGCAAGACATCTATCTAAATTTTGTTATAAAGAAGAAATGAACACTTTTCATAGACAAAATAAAAGTACGATGATTTTGATACTTAAAACGAACGGTCAAAGAGCACGAGAAGAGATTTTCCAAATGGCATGAATAAAAACTCGAGAAATATTATCTTTAATATGTTTTTAATAGAAGGATCTTTCATCATTATTATCCATATCATCTAAGTGAACTACTTCACCGCAAACGATTGTGGCAAAAAAACCTTCCAGAAGTCACTGTTGATACATAATACACTCAATTCTTGAGAGCAATTCCACGATGTCCCGTACTATCACGAAAAAGTGAATGCGATTAACTCAATTTCATACCATAGACTCCATGTGTCGAAACGTACGCAACACTATCCTTGGGTCCCCAACATGAAACCCTTCGTGATCATGCGTAGATCAATCTACCACTAACCAAAGAATACGAAACTCTTACTGATCATTCGTAAACTGATGCACTTCTAACCGAAGGACACAAAACCTTTTGTGATCATCCGTAGATTGATCTACCTCTAGCCGATGTACACAAAATACTTCATGACCATCCGCGGATCAATATACCCTTAACCGAAGAACACAGAACCCTTCATTATCATCCATAGATTGACATACCCGTAATCATATAATACAAAACCCTTTTTATCATCCGTCGATTAATCCACCCTTCATCGAAGAATACGAAGCCTTTCTGGACCCTCCGTATATTGATCTACTCTTAGCGGAATAGTACAGAACCCTTCGTGACCATCAGTAGTTTAATGTGCTCTCAACCGAAGAATATAGAACCTTTCATGGTCATCGGTATATTGATCCTTCCTTAACCGAAGAATACAAAACCCTTTTGATGAAATCGTGGATTACTATTCCCTCAAAAGTATTTGGAAAATCCTTCTGTTGTAGTCGTGGATTACAATTCCCTGAACAGTATTTGCAAAAACCCTTTTGATGAAACCGTGGATTATTGTTCCCTCAATAGTATTTGGAATAACCCTACTTTCGGAGCCGTACAGCATTATTCTCTGGGTCGTATTTGCAAATTCGATTTCCTCGGAAGCGTGGATTATTCTACCCTGTACCGTAACTGAACGAACGTTAGTCTAAAGATATGATGAACAAAAACCCTTTAAAGTCTCAAGAATGGTCCGCTTCAAAAACCCACGATCACATCAACGGTTTTTCCGTATATGTGACGTCTATAAACCCTTGCAAGGTTTATGTAATGTTGAAGAAAAGACAAGGCTTTTGTACTAAACTGTTATTTTTTACAGTGTAGGTTTGTGAGCGCAAAGTTCAAAAGGAAACGAAATGTACTGTACGGGCCACCACAATTTGTATCGAGGGCCAGCATAAGATTCGCAAATTTGATGCTAAGCAGCATAATCATGCACCAGAAACAAGCAAACCTGAAGTTCTAATAGCATGCATACAAATGAAGGAGTTGGCTCAAATTAGCAATGATCAACCTGCACAAATCATTAGTAATATTGCTGCTACAACATCGCGTGATATACAATCATGTTTACTACCAAAAGAGCCAGATGTGTTTGCGATGAAAAAGTTGAACCAAACACATTGGATGATTTTCAGTTACCAGATGCATATTGTACTACATTGAGTAGGATGAATTTTGCAGAAGACATCAAAAACGCAACTGAAAGAATCTTGCTTTTCACAACAAGTGAAAATCTTAAATGGTTGAAAGAAGCGAAATTTTGGATTATGGATGGAACCTTCTAAAACTGTTCCAACTTTGTTCCGGCAGTTGTACAACATTCACGCGCCTACTGGCGGAAATGTTAATTCTCGCATTGTTCCATTGGTTTACGCGTTAATGAGTTCTAAAAGTGAAGAGTTGCATCAAAGATTATTTCCAGAACTAAATGAATGGGCAGAAGAAAATGAATTGGAACTGAAACCAGGCTTTGTATTAACTGATTTTGAAAAAGCTTCAATCAACGCAGTACAATCAGAGTTTTCAAATGCTCAAAGCAAAGGTTGTCATTTTCATTTGGGCCAATCTATGTACAGACAAATTCAAGATGCAGGGCTCACCAAAAAATATGGAACTGACCAAAACTTTAGTCTTCTTATAAGACATATTCCAGCTTTAGCTTTTTTAAGCCCTGCGGATATTGCAGATGCTTTTGACGAAGTCAAAGCTTCATTGCCAACTGATGCTAATCTAATTCTTCAGTGGTTTGAAAATAACTACGTACATGGAAGAGTGAAACAAATATTGAGAAATGGAACAGCTCAAAGGCATGATCCATTATATCCACCAGTAATGTGGTCTGTCTTCGATAATACGGAACTTGGATTTTCAAGAACCCAAAACAAAGTCGAAGCCTGGTATAGACGCTGGGAAACATTGGTCGGTCGCTCCCATGTTGGCATTTGCACTATAATTAAACAAATTCAAAAAGAACAACATGAAATTGAAATGGAAATTGAAAAATCAATGCGTGGAGAACCATGTCCAAAAAAGCGCAAAGAAGATGAAAGTAAAGAATTAAAAATCCAAAATATTATTGCGGATCGCAATAATAGATCAACCGTAGATTTTCTTCGAGGTATTACTCACAATCTTTCATTGTAAATATTTGTAATTTTCATAAAAAACTTTTAAAACTCCAAAAAAAGGAAAAAAGTTGTAAAAAGCTAAAAAAAATATCAGATTTTATTTGGTAATATTTTTGTATTTGTTGTCTTTGTCTATATATATGTTTCTCCTTTGTCCATGGGGACTAGTTCATACACCTCCTCGTGGTGTACCCTGGAAACTACCAGATTTAGTAGGCTAAGCTATAGACTAATTTTGCCGGCGAAGTGAGTGCGATCCGTCTTTTGCATATTTAGATTTAGGCCAAACTCTTGGCACTATGTCAATTCGTCGCCGCTCAATTCGTCGCATTCAATTCGTCGCAATCAATTCGTCGCATAACAATTCGTTGCATATTCAATTAGTCGCATGTTCAATTCGTCGCGTATTCAATTAGTCGCATAAGACGTCGTCGCATGCTTCTCTCTCTCTCTCTGTGATAATTGCTTTTTCTATCTTCAACTTTTAAAAAAGAATAATTACTAAATAAAGATAATAAAGAGATTTAAAATATTGATATTCTAAAATGGATGATAATCTTAGTGAATGGAACAGTATTATGTGATTGTGTCTAATTCCTAACGATATCAACAGGCTAAATCAATCAGATTTTAATTGGATTTTGTGTTCTGATAATGAACTAGACATAAGTTTATTAACAGAGATAATTATATTGTAGTTCTGAATTATGAGACTCAAAAATATAAATAAACTTTATTCTTTGAGCAAGAACACTTTCAATCAATACTCTCATAAAGCTATTTTCAACTATAATCTACTAATGTCTCTTATTGAAAAACTATTATCTGAAAAAGGAAAACCAATGGTCGTACATGCAGGTTATATTTACACTCAAGAGCGAACTACAATAACAAAATTAATTTTTCGATGTCAAAATCGAAATTGTAAAGGTAATTAACAAAGCGCTGCTTTGATCTCATCAAAAGAAATATTTTTTTTAATTAAGCTCGATGTCACACAAACTTATCAATGGATACTTTTCTTTCTCAACCAACAACACATAATCATGCACCCAATCCAGATCGTATTCCAGTTATTAAACTCCATAATGACGTTAAGCAACGTGCTGCAACTACTGATGAACCAACAAGCTCGATTCTCCATTCTGCTTTAAGAACATTTCCTCTATCTGCCGCTGGTCAATTACCACGGAGTGACGTTATCACACAAACAATTCGTCGACAGCTTACAACACCAGCAACTACTCCAAATGGTCATTTACCAGAAAATTTAAGAAAAACTTATCGTGATGAAGATTTTTTATTATATGAAGATAATGAAATGATAATTTTTTCTACAAAAACTAATTTATCAATATTAAAACAATCAAAACATTGGTTCACTGATGGAACGTTTAAAGTAAGTTACCAATTAAGAAATTTACATCACTAATTAACGTTCTTTTAGGTTTGCCCTGATGACTTCTATCAATTATTTACATTACACGCTTTAATGTCATCAGTTGTTATTCCTCTTGTTTATGGTCTCTTAGTTGGTAAAAGCACTAAAGATTACAACAGCTTTCTCAAAAAAGTTCTCGAACAAGATGACTTTGATCCAGAATCAATTTAAACTGACTTTGAAAGTGGCACAATAAAATCAATTAAAGAATCACTTCCAAACGTGTCGCACAAAGGTACGATTTATATTAATTTCAATTTTTTATATTAATTAATGTCTCTCTTAGGTTGTCTCTTTCATTTCGGTCAAAGTGTTTGGCGGCACGTTCAAGACAACGGCTTATCCAAAAAATATCAAGAAGATAACACTTTCCGAATGAATGTTAAAAAATTAATTGCTCTTGCTTTTCTTCCTGTTATTGATATCATCAAAGGATTTGATATAGTGGCTGCCGAATTCGATGATGATGATGATACCGAAAATTTACTTAATTACTTTGAAAAAACTTGGATGGGTGAACCAAAAAGAAGAGGTAAAATTTTAATATTTAAATTAATTCTCTAAATGTACTTTTACATAGGAGTTGGAAGAAAAAAACCATTATTTGATCACAAATTATGGAATATTTATGATCGCGTCATTGCAAATCTTCCTCGTTCCAACAACGCTGTTGAAGGATGGCACAACGCATTTGCCACTCGTGTTGCTATCTCTCATCCAACAGTGGCTAAATTAACTGAAAAAATTCGTCTAGAGCAATCAAAATTTGAAATTGATATTGCTCAAATTCTTCAAGGTCATGAACCAAAGCCAAAAAAAGCTTGTTATCGTAAGCGTGACGAACTCATTTCACGTTTGGTTCTTGGTTATGACCAATTACAAATTGATCAATACTTAAAAAATATTTCTCCTAATATTTCATTGTAAATTCAATCAATTTTCTCACTTTTTTTTCATTTTGTATGTTCTCAATTTTTCAATAAAAATTCTAAACTAATTAACACTTATCTCTCTTTCTCTCATAAGAGAGAAGCATGCGACGACGTCTTATGCGATTAATTGAATACGCGACGAATTGAATATGCGACTAATTGAATATGCGACGAATTGTTAT
>JAJEKB010020357.1:304907-320973 GCA_022393335.1 Macrotrachela quadricornifera | reverse complement strand
ATATGCGACTAATTGAATATGCGACGAATTGTTATGCGACGAATTGATTGCGACGAATTGAATGCGACGAATTGAGCGGCGACGAATTGACTGTCCACCAAACTCTTGAGTTATTCTTGCAAACACTTTTATGAAGTGTTCCAGATTTTCTATACTGTGGCACATAACAACAAGATAGCGCTCATCCTACGGATTCGCTGGCCTTTTTGTGAAAGAAAATTAAGTACGATTATCATTCAAACTAGTTTTCATTTGGATTATCTTATATCTCAATCTCCTTGATTGCATGAAAATTACGAAACAAAATATCCCTATATAGATTCACATGTAAATGATAAGCTAACCTCAAATATGAGTTCTTTGTCTTCGATTGAATTTGACCAAGTCTAATACAGATGTCTGGCCATATTCAGTGGTTTGAACAAAACGGAGAGATAAACATTCATATGTTTTTAAGCGTAATACTTATCGCTACACGACTATTTCTTTAAGAAAACGGAATTAGATACGGTTCAGATGTTTTAGTTTGTTCATCAAGTTAAGTAGCATGGCCAGGTGGTGACTACTCTTAACCACAATTTCATGAAAAAAATATCTTTTTTAAAACCAGAGAATTCTAAACAGCTTCTTAAAGTTTTAGGACGATACAACTACATATCTATTTCTGCTTACGTTACAATAAGCAAAAATCACTATGTTAGTAATCACAATTCCTTTACTGGATATGCTCTGTTATATAAAATGTCTAGTAAAGAATTATTTTTCCTTAAGAATCGCGTCATTTGAGAATCTATTAAGGTACCTCAAATCTCACTTATTGCACTTATGATAAACTTTCTAAATCAACGACTAGTCGATCGGCCACTCACGATTAGCCGTTTCCATGTACGCTTTGTTTTTCTGTCTGTTATCTGTTACATTAGGATTCTCATGCGCACAAGAGTAGCTTATTTATAACATATCGATACGTAATCGAAAACTTGCAACATTCAGATAAAATTGTGTAGTTTTCATCAGTTTTCAATTTCTTTTTTGTTTTTACAAAATGATATTTTGCCGGATTCGTTATCAAACAAGATTATTTGGCTCTTTAGAATATCCACTTGAACTACTTGAAACTTATTTCAAACTATGCTTTGAAATAATGTTCTAAGTCAACGTCTAGTCGTTCGTCGGCCACTCACGACTAGTCATTTCCATATTTAACACCGCTACATCCTTTAATATTAGTTTAGATTCCTCTTAAAAAGTGACTGGGCATTTCTTAATACACTCACTAAGAAGCTAAAAAAGGAAAACTATTCAAAAACTGCTACCAATAGAGTACATTATATTGTGATCTAGGAACAATCTTTATCTATTTCGGATGTTATTTTAAGATTCATGTCTATGAAGACTCAACACTACGACATCAAGCACTCACTTCGTTTTTTTACATACCTCTATACAAATCTTACTCAAAACTCTAACGTATAGTAATGTACAAAGAAAAGTGTTTTTATTAGAATCAATGTCGAACATGGATTCACGACCTTCGATTATTCTAATTCAGACTTAAAATACCAAGGAGTTCATTAAAAAAAGCTAAGAAATAGATCAAAAAAGCTTTTATTGACTGCGAATTCGTATTTTCTCTACTCGATAACGATCAGCCAAGTTTTATCAAAAACTATGATTTGTTCATTTACCATTAATTAATAACTAACAATATTGAAAAAATAACATCAGACTTGAGTTCTCCATAGCAAAGTATTTTTGATTACTTTTTACTGGAGACAGCTCATGTTATTTATTCTTAATTATTTGGTAAAACCTATTCAGTCTTCATCAGGCATCGTAGCAGACCCTTAAAATATAGGACCGTATGTCCACGTAATATATGAACAAATTCCAAAACTTCATGTAAATACACGGAATTTTGAAATTTGTTCAAATACTACGTAGACATACGGTCCTATATTTTAAGGGTCTGCTACGATGCCTGGTCTTCATTTATCGATCTTCCGTTACCTTGAATCAAAACGTTTAAGAAAAATAGCAAAAAAAACTATAAATTGCTTATTTACTTATTCTAAACCTCAAATGTGACTCGAAATTCGAACTCTATACCTTCGATAACCCTTCGTAGAGTATTCTTATCAAAAGACCACACGTTTTAAATACTAATCTAGACGACACCATTTTCTGATTGGGATAAATACACAAAAATACTGACAAACTTTACAAACTCATTTTATGCTATATGATCTCTACTTCGATTCGGAAAATAAATCGTTATTTCCTTAGATAAAAACATTCTGTAATCAAAAATTCCTTTCAAATTTTTACAAAAACTAATGCTATCGATCGATTTTCTGATCGAGACAATCTTTGATCAAACTTTATAAAAAATCGCTTTTTCGTAGTCTTTTTTTTAAAAACAAGTAACACACGTCAAAGGTGACTCGCTTAACTCTCCACCGAACTCATTCTATCTATTTCGAAAATTATTGATAGATAAATGATCGACAAATGTGACGAAATAGCCAACTCATTTTGAACGAATCTCCAACATTTTATGATTTTTAAAATCAAAACTATCAATCTTAAATGCGAAAAATATTAAGCACCCACGATTTTCTCATCATAGAAAACATTTTTTGACTTTTCTGGTGCATTGATAGGGTACTACCATAAATTGCCTGCACTATAGTTCAACTGCAGTTTATAATGAAAAACTGAGACAAAACGTAACATTTCTATTGATTTCAGCTAAGTTACTTTAGCCTGACTTAGTATCCTGAGCAAACACACACAGAATTATGTTTTTGATATGACTTTCCCTCTCAGTCAAAAAAACAGTAATACAACATTTCACCCCAACTTTTCATTGAAATTTCCCGTAGCATCTGTTCGTTATGATCTCCTGATATAAGAAAAAACGCATGATGTTCAGAATTAAATGAGCAGAAATTCGGAATAACAACAAGCAAATAACACCATATTAGGATTCAGAACTCCTTTAATGCTAGTTCTTTTCATGTCAAATATCTAATAAAGAAATATTTTACCTCAAGAAGCGAATCATTCGCTATTTTCTCAAAATGTCTCAAATCTCACTTATTGTACTTACGATAAAGCTTTTAAATCAACGTCTAGTCGTTTGTATATTTAATGCCACTATATCGATCGATGTTAATTCAGTTTTGAAGTTAATGGATGCATCTCATTTAAACTCTTCTCAAAAAGCTACTGGATATTTTCTAGGAAAGAGTTTCATCTATTTTGGAATATAATTTTACGGTTGATATCTATGGAGACTCAACAACACAACTTCAAAGAGTCATTTTGTTTTTTACATATTTTTGTATAAATCTCACTCGAAGAATCAACATATAGTAATCAACAAAGAAAACTGTTTATGTTAGAATTAATATCGAAAATAGATTCACGACCTTCGAATATCTGTGAGTCAAGCTTAAAACAACAAGCAGTTCATCAAAGAAAGCTAAGAAATAGATCGCAAACATTTTTACTGACTTCGAATTCGTATTTATCTGTGCTCTATAACGAACAGTCCAGTTTTATTAGAAACGACTATTTGCTAATTTATCATTATTTAATACCTATCAATATTGAAAAACTAACTCCAAATTTCGATTCCTCGTAGTCAATTGTCTTGGGTAGAGTATTACTGGAAACAGTTTATATTATATACTATTAATTATTTGGCAAACCAACACAGTTTTCATTTATTGATCTTCGGTCATATCGGATCAAACTTCTTAGAAGAAAAAGTAAAACTAATTACTAATTGTTTGGTAGCTTATTACTAAAGACAAATTTGACTTCAGATGCAAATTCTTTACCTTCCATTACCCTTCATATAATTTTCAACTAGAATATTATAAGCTTTTGATATTAATCTAACTGACAACGTTTTCAGATTGACTTGGATACAGAATGATACGGAGAAGCCTTCGAAGAGATTATACTTGTATAACTACAAACTTACTTTATGTTATATGATCTCTCCTCCAATCCACGAGAGAAATCGTTATTTCGTAAAAAAAAGTCTTATTTTAGTAAAAAAAAATATTTAAAAAAATTCAAAAATTAATGGCACTATTCGATCCCTCGACCTTGAAAACCTTTGTTGAAGCATTAAGATTCAATTTTTTCAAAGTAGAGATTTCTTGTTGGTTTCTCTAAGAACATGTCTTGATGACCCTTGACCTAGCACAAACAAACAAACGCATTTCACTTTTTTTCGTATCACTCTCCCTTCAGTCAACGAAGTAGTAGATTTCAAAACTTTTGAAATCTAATTCCACTAATTGATTCCTCATCGTTAAAAGCGTGTTGGTCAAATTTTAAAAAAAAATCAGTTTTTAAGGTAAAACAAAATTTTTTACAAAATCATAAAAAAAGTAATGGTACCGCTCGATTCCGTGATGCCAAAAACCTTTTAAGAGACAAACCTCAAAGAAATTTACGGCCGTATAACCCTTCCGTTCAGAAAACGGAATAAACTGATCGACAGATAGTAGATAAATAACAATGAACGATATATTTATATGGTGAATTGAGAAATGGTTTAATTTGTACAATCGTTTTTCGCGAAGTACAATTCTTTGATATATATTTTAGATCATTCGCCGGTTTTATTTTAGCTTAATGTTTAAATCCAAGATTTTTCACGGTAAATCTGAATTATTAAAAGAATCTAATTCGAAATTTGTTAGTTGGACATTCAATACTACTCACAAAAGTGAACTACGAGGAAGATAACAACATTGAAAAACACAGATAGCACAACCTAAAACTGCAAGTACAGCCGATTTAAATCCTCGACCCCGATTACCTTTGGTCAAACTGTATGAAAAAATTTTTTTCTCAAAAAGACCCATTCTTTGTGTAAAAAGAAATCAACTTCAAAAAGATTTTAAAAACCTGACATCACGAATCGATTCTCCAAACCCAAAAACCTATTTATCGAATTTTTTCTTAGAACTATTAGTGAGTTTTCATTAGTTCAGCGAATATTCAATTCTGGTTGGCTTGGTCGGACAGACAAACTTTAAGCATTTTAGCCTGCGTATTTAAACACTCTATAACCCTTTCTTTCAGAAAAGGGAAAAAGTCAATTAAAAAGAGAAAAATTTATGAAAATTAAAAAAGAATTACAATTATTTATTATTTGGTGCATGAATGTCTAATACGAATAAGTTTTATCATTATATTCATCATTTGATAAATTAATGAACTAATATACTAAAGTCGAAGTCGCTTCATTATCATCATCATTAAAGTCAAAGCTATTGATTGATGTGATATGAAGTGACCGACATGTATACAATTTCATATTTTCTAGAGAACAAAAATATAAATCATGATAAATATATGTATATGATTGTTACTTTTGATCTTAATCAAACAATCATAAATTTCATAGAGATAGTTCAAGGTCCAATCAATATATTCATAATTATAAGCGTCTGGGTACCCATCTTGAAACATCATCATATATTCAAGACGTAAAATACGTACATTGATGTTATTGATCTACATAAGTAAATTTTTTCAAAATCATAATATATGATATTGTGATTAAGTTTGTTACGCTGGATAAGATTAAAATAAGATTGTTTTCCATTTTTAATGGTTAGAAAATATATGTATAACGCCAAATGAGAATATTGTTCAATATGCATAAATACATTCAAATGAGGTAATAATCCATAGAATAAAATATTTCGCACTTCGGTACCTTTTCCAAAACCAAAGTTTTCAACGGATCGCATTTTTCTTTGAAAAAAATCTAAATATAAAAATGAAAATTGGATTTTAAAAAGTAAAGTAGATAAAACTAAAGAAAATCAGATCGTGTAGAAATAACTTATGCGGGAAGACTTACTTTTTCAGTTCATAATTTAATTCTTCGCGTTGTATCGGTTTCAGCTGTTGATAAATGGACAAAATGATTAATTTTACATGACCTAATAAAGATACATGTAAATAATCTAACACGATTGCTTGGGGTAATTCAACATCCACGATGCTACTAAGTACACTTTTTCCTAAATGACCATATATTTTTAATTGTGTACGTTCAGCTTTATTCGATAATTTTAAATAATCACTTGTTGTACGTAATTGAATCGAATCATAACAATAGTGACGTTTTTTATTTATATGTTCACCTTTAATAAAACAAAACCAACAACTATAATACCCGTTATGATTAATAAAATTTCTTATTAAGCTTAATGCTGGACAATCTCCTGTTATTCTAAATATGATCAATTTGTGTCAAATATTCAAAGCATCAATACCTGGAAATAAAGAAGAATAAAATACATTATATTAAAAAAGAATCTTCTGTGCTGATATTGTAAGTATATGAACTGTTTCAGATACTGAGATAATGATTCATTTTCGAATCGGCTAAAATTGTTTATAATACCATCAAACTATTTCTTCCAAATATCGTCAATAGAAATACTCAGTACCTTGATTTTTGATCATTTGCAGTTGATTCACAGAGTAATTCAACCACAATTTTGCAGTTGGTTCAACATAAGCTATCCAGATAGATATAATAACTATATTACATCGCCGGACACGTAATTTTGCTGGTAGTTCTATAATGGATCTACTTAGCATCCACATTTTTAATTTCGTTGAACTTGTAATACTAATACCATCAGCGTGCAACAGCAAACTAATTAAATGTTGATAATTATTTTTCTTCAATAAATATTGGTAGAAGGTTCCAAATGGAATATCTTTAATGTTTTCACAATCGTCATTATTGTAAATTTTGCTTCGGTATTCATTAATATTCGACGATAACCTAATCATAATTTTTTTGATAATTAATTCAATGTTACTATCGTATCTAGAAAAGAGATAATGTTAAAAAAGTCTTGATTTAAATATACATTTAGATAGAATATTGATTGTATCACACTACAAACTTACACATAAGCAATTGCGTTTTTATCTGTTGAACAGCATTTTGGACAAACATTCTCTTTATAACCAAATTCATTGCAACACAACAAACAAATCGACCGTTTTGTAAATAATTCCTCCACACCAAGTAAAACAAAAAGTTGTTCTTCTGATGACGGCATGTTGTTTGGATATGGAAGACCAGATTTAATTAATGATAAAAGATCATTGGTACTTTTCTTAGAAAGATTTCTTTGACGTGCGATAATGGCAAATGCTTCACAGTAGTCACAAGTTGAATCAAGCGTGTAATAATGTAAAGGTAATTTAGAAGGTGAAATATAATCATCATTATCATCATTTGAGTGTATAGTTTTTATCGATGTTATTTCATCATAAGCATCATTTAAAAAATCCGATATTTCATAATTATTATCTTTAATTAATTCTTCAGGTTTTTGTTCAATTAAGTGATAATCATTTTGCATTAATGGATTTATAATCATTGTTTTTTCATACGGTTCAAAAACAGGTGCGTGATGTGTTGCGCATAGTAAGTGAGAATAACAACGTTTTTTTTCTTCCAATCTTGTCTTTCTTCGGGCAGCATTGCGTTTTTTACATCTTTCTTTTTTTTTGATGTTGTAATTTCCATATTCAAATTTTAATTCAATTGAATCCATTTGTATCCATTTAAAAAGTCAAGACAATCGATTAAAACTAAACGATTCTGTACATAACAAAGAAAAATAAAATGTGAAAGAATGTCATTATGATTGCCAAGTATCTATAATAGATTTGTGGTATAGATATAACTAGTGAAGTCCGATAGAGTGGTTCTACAAAAAAATGACGAAATAAAATATATACATATGTTCAGTCTTCTATATACTTTTATGCGTACTCGCCTAGGCCATTATGTGTTAGTGTATCAGTAGGAAATAAAAATTCTCAGGTATTATTTTGTGCATAATAATTTCAAGTTTTTCAATTTCTGAACCTAAAATCTGAATTTCAGAGTTTAATTTTATTTTTTCATTTTTATATAGATGGCGCCACGATCAATTCCATTTAATATTAGTACATATTCTATAATTTATGCAGATTAATTTGCATAATTGCAGTACTTCTTATCGATAAGTAGAGAAAATACAGTATTTTGTAATATTTAATTTTTTAAGTCATTATTGAAAAATATTGTTAAAAACGGCTAAAAACGCCACGTAAACGGTGTTTATTTACGGTGTCGTAAATATTGTACGATACACGGCCCGAAAAGCATTCTGTAATGTATCCGTATGTATCTAGTTAACAGATACTCGTATACGAAAATTGTTAGATCACTGTGAAGTTGCCGTTTTTTATGGGTTTACCGTCGTTTACGCACCGTCACTATAAACCTGGGTAGGCCTAATATTATGTAATTTTTGGGTAACAAATCCTATCGAACGTAGTTTATGTGATTAAATAAATGAAATATGATTTTCTCATGCGACAACCAAGATGACTAAAACAATTTTTCGAAAAAAGCCTTGAAAAAATATTTTAACAAATTTTTAGAAACGATCGAACTTGATATAAATAATAGTGATAACCATCCTCAATATTTGATAAAATAAAATTAAAAATATGCCCATATCTTTATATTTTATTTAATGTTTTCAGAATTGTTGGTCAGGCCTAAGTACAACATAGAGTAACAGCTATTTTTCAACATTTTGGTTAGTAGTTTTCGATCCTTTTATAGGTTGAAGGACTTCAAGAAGTCCAAATGGCCTGTTGTATATAGTAAATACATAACACTGTGTAACTATAGAACAACTGATGAATATAACTAGAACCTTAATTTGAAAACACATATTTTACTTATATGATGCTATTGGAGATTTCCACCTATTTCATGTACTTTGTAATATCTACCATTTAACGGATACTCGATATAAGGCAGCATCGAAGATGTACTTAAATGCAGCACCATAGAATCTCCAATGCTAGCTATAATGTGAGATCGAATCTCGAAAATCGATTTTATCGCCTGGCTGCCCACTGTGTGATTATCATAGAATAGCATTATTCTAGAGAAAACTTTGTAACGGGTGGGCCAGATTAAATGGCGGTCTTAGTGTTTTAAAGATTTCTCCCTTATTTTTTCTTACGATTAAGAAATCTTTTTTACCAAAAGATGGAGCTTGAAATTCTCTACAAAACCATATACTTTTAAAATTAAAACCTACTTAAAAATATTTGAAAAAAGATAAAAAACAGAAACATACAAAATGCTCCACTTTCTAACTAGTTAGGAATAATGAATGATTATAGTTTGCATGTAATTTTTATCACTTCACCATATTAAAAATACGAACTATACAAGAAGATGCAGCGTGAGTAGCTGTACAATTTGCATAAGACCAATTATTTAATAATTGCACTTTTTGTTCTCAAAATAGACATAACTCTGAGCAATCAAATTTTGACTACGTGAAAATGAATGTATTTAAGTACACGATGAATTGGATTTTTCTTATTTCATCTTGTTATTGTTTGATATGCTGTATTAGACAGAAATAAAATATGCCACAAGAGGCAGCGTGAAAAACTCTACAATTTATCAAGAACAATCACAGGAAAATAAGATGGGGAAAAAATAAATTCATCGCGTACTTAAAAACATTCATTTTCAAGTAGTCAAATTTTGATTGCTCAGAGTTATGTCTATTTTGAGAACAAAAAGTGCAATTATTAAATAATTGGTCTTATGCAAATTGTACAGCTTCTTACGCTGCATCTTTTCATATGATTCGTTTTTTCAGCACCATGAAGTAAGTAATGAAAATCCGGAATACAAAGTGCGGCCATTCATTGTGCCTAATCAATTTGAAAGTAGAGCATTTTGTATGTTTCTGTTTTTTATCTTTTTTCAAATATTTTTAAGTAGGTTTTAATTTTAAAAGTATATGGTTTTGTAGAGAATTTCAAGCTCCATCTTTTGGTAAAAAAGATTTCTTAATCGTAAGAAAAAATAAGGGAGAAATCTTTAAAACACTAAGACCGCCATTTATTCTGGCCCACTCGTTATTAATGGTAACAGCACTCTTTAAAGCTACCTCTGGACTGAGAAAAGCATCGTGAAAAGTTTGGTGATCGTAGCTTTTACAGGGACTAAATGCATAGCGAACAGACAAATATTCTTCATTAAATATATAGATACACATATACTGAATTCAAGAATTCCTTAGTCCTCTTAGCCCCTTATTTCAATTTGAAATTAAATGCTTTTTTCTCGGTTAAAAGCCAGAACGAAATTAAATAGCCCATTGTATGACAGATTCATACCGACCTTCTTTTTAGATATAAAATAAAGAATCAGTCAAACAAAATATTTCGAACAATATTAACGCAACAACACATATGTAATCAAATTAGTAGATTTTTAATTGTTGGTCAAGCTGGTGTTGGAAAAAGTTCATTAATCAACCTATTAGCCGATAAAATTGTTGCAAATGAAAATGATGGAGCACACGGATGTACATTCAGTTTCAAAACGTACACAATTGAGCATAATGAAATAACTTTTCATATAACTGATACACCTGGACTTAATGAAACTGCAAGTGGAACAGTATCCCATGAACAAGCTCTCTCTAAACTTAGCGAATTCATTGAACAACATAAATATGGCTTTAACTGCATTCTATTTGCCATGAAAAAAGGGCGCATAACGAACAATTTTGAAATGGATTACAAGTTTTTTTTCGAACATTTGATAGATCTTTCTGCACCAGCGATATTATATGTAGAATTTTGCGAAGATGATGAACCGATGACAACGTGGTTTGATACGCCCAAGAATGCATAGTTTTTGGAAAATAATTATGATTTTGTTGATGTCTTTTGCGGTACGACAAAACATGGAGGCAGACAAGATGCTTTGTTGAAACCATTGAGAGAAGAGACACGAATAAAATTATGGGCATCAATCAAGTTTCACATGAAACCAATGTCGATTCCACTATTGAGATCAACGATAGTGCTTGTTTCTATCTTTTTTACAAAATAAAAATATCGTGCTAGGCAATCATTAAATAAAAAACGGAAAGGCGATACAATGAACGACGATTTCCAGATGGTAGAATGTTTTTTAAATTTTGAAGCATGTCTAGAAAACAGTGCACTATTCAAAAAAATTCGAAAGTCATCACATTTTTTGAACAAATTCCGACCGAGCTAGACCTCGAAAACAATGCGGCAATCGATACAACAATTAACAAATATTTCGAGAAGGATACTCTTGCAATGAAACGATCAATCTTGAAAGAATTAGGAGTTAAAGGATACATCAATCGTGTGCTCACCATTGGACAAGCCGGCGTAGGAAAAAGTAGTTTGGTAAATTTATTGACTGGAAGAAAAGGTGCACATACCAGTAACATATTCGATCCAATAGATCCTACTGATGGGATCCATAATGATTGGCAGAACTTTATATTTTGTATTTTAATCTCTGAAAATGTTGCATTGGGAAAGCGAACTATACCAAAAGACGCAGCGTAAGAATCCTTACAATCTGGAAAGTGAAGTTTATTTGAATTTATGTACTTTTTGTTTTCAAAAAAAGCAAATTTCGTGCAGTTAAGTTTTGTTAGAGAGCAATGACAGCCACCGATGAGTCTCATCGGATCAAATGTGTTCCACAAGTGTTATCACATGAAAATGTTCTTGTTGATTCATCTGACTTAAAAACTCAACTTGAACGAAAAGAAGAAATTTCTTTTGGTGCTCCAGATGAATGTGAAATTCGTGCAGAATTAATTTTAGCTGACCATCTTATTGTTAATCAAACTAATGATAAAATCTCTTTAGACAAAGATTGAGAAGATGATGGACAAAAACTAGATGCACCGCTAGTTGATATATACTTGTGGCAAAGAAGACAGCAACTATCTCAAATATATTCGGACAAACACCATTTTATGGCACTTGGTTAATTTTTTATTTCATTCTTTTTTCATTATTCATTTCTTTTACAAATATCAGTTTATTAAGTTAAATAAATGATTTATTCATTAAAAAAAAAATTAATATTCTCATAATTTTAATCTTTATTAACCATAAAAATAAGCATTATATAAAGAAGAAATGTTTTTGTTCTTTGTATAATAGACTTTTCTATAAGATAGTTAGTAACGCATATGAACAATAGAAAAAATGTGTTTATTTTTCATCGAATAGTTATTCATAAGATAAACAATACAAATGAACAATATGAAAAGAAATATTTTTTGTTTGATTCAATAGATCTTTTAATAGGGTAGAGTGCCACCAAGTTGATTAACATGAATATCTATAAAAGATATATATGTATAATTGAAGCACAATATACACTTACCTTCCAATATTTTTAATTCACATGGAATTCCGCCGAATACACAAGCCTTTTATTTGACTTTATCAAATAAAACCCCAGATCGAACGATACGCTCTGTATACGTTCCGTTTACGGTGACGTATGAAGCAAATTTAGGGTGAAAATACGGATAGCCGTATTGATTGACCTGGAACGCTTCATTAAGCAGGATTTTCTATTGTCATCATTTTTTTAATGTGATTTAACTTTGTCAAATTTATTGTTTTTTCTTTCCTTATATAGAATATGTCTCTTATTTTCTGAAGGTCCATCTATTTTTTTATAACAATCCGTCCGACACAAACATAATTCTTTATCGTCAGAAAAAATCTATTATACGCATCATTTACCGACGAAGGTGACCACTTCTTGCACAAAATTCGTCTCGTAATAAATTCATTTGAGTGTATGATGACATTATTTCATAATATTATATTGTTATAAAATAGATTGAACCACTCCCTATTTCAAATACAGACAAATGACTAAACTATAGTAATGTACGTCAAATATTTACTTGTTCAGATGGAGTGATATAGTCTGTGAAGAAAGAGAAACACACATTACTTTTACTTTTATTTTCTCTTAGTAAAAAACGTGACATTAATGATTTCATCGAATGGCTATATAACCTTAACTGCCTCCAAATTTTCCCGTCTTACAATTAATGCCACAATTGTGACATATCATCACTTTACCCTAAATATGTTCAAAATTTTCACCTTTGGATAGGGTATCGATTGCAATATTCATGTTGATTTCGTGGTAGTAGTGGTATAAATCTCGATACTCCACATTAGGATATTATGACATCCCTCGCTATTTATTAAATATCTACCTGATACGGATCAAGTGTTTGTGGCTTGAGATGTACTCTGATATGAGAACATGTTTATATGCCGTTATTTTTAGAAAGAGTTTAGTCTATCCTATGGAAATCTCGATGAATATCTTAATTACTTTCGTTCGGTCTAAAACATAATGGAAATATGAAACTTTTTATTGTTCAACTGCTTTTTTGATGTGGAATGTATGATCATCTTTATTGCATCGATAATGAAAATATATCTATTTACTGAACCCAGCTATTTCAATTCTAGACAACGGAAGATTTAGAATTTGATATGGCGTGCTCTTTGGAAGAATAGATCAATGCGAATCAAAAGTTGTCTTTTAAGGTTATTCGTCGTAGTAAAAATTCATTCTTTCTTCGACTATGCTGTGCAAAGTAAAAAAAAACTAATCGTTTTATTTCACTATCCTTGGCATCACCGCCGTCACTCTATTACTAAATAATTGAAGATCATGAGCATCTAGAAGAAAAGTATAAACATAATATCATTATTTGTGGCATAGAAAGACCTCATGTATATTGGATGTTGATTAGTCTTTCGATCCCTACTAATAAAAAGACTGATTGTTCTTGCAAATTTGACAGGAGTGAAGAATGATGTTAGGCATTCACCACCTGAAAAACATCGAAAGACGAAAGATTTTGATATATGTCCATTTTTTCGGTCTAAACGAAAGCAACGAAGATATGAATACTTGAAATATTTATCAAGACCTCCATAGAATAGAACCCTATTAAACTCTTTCTCAGAAAGAGGTACTCAAATATGTTCGTTCGGACAGTATAATATAATAGTTCAATTTGTTTTCTTTTTTATTGAACAGGTTGATAATCTGAATCATTGGCATCATTATCACTCTTATACAATTGAAAAAATACCGATTTTAAATTAAAATTATTATCAACAGTTAATGATAAACGTCGTCAGTTAGAATATGAACATCAAAATGTTATTATTCATAATTATTATAATTCTGATAATGATCAATATTTACTTAATGGATTACATAATTATATAAATGATTCAAATATATATGATGGAGATAACTATTATTTAAATGAATCTACTCAATAACAACGATAAATATGTAATTTAAGACCAGTAGCTATTAATGTTGTTATTGCAGAAAATTCGACAATATCATTAAAAGATTTATCAATATTTACTGGAACAAATTCATTATTATCACCATTTGCTGGCATTGAATTGCTAAGAGGTTTATTAGATTCGGATATTGAACAAGATATAAAGGATGTTTATCGTGGGTTGAAAAATACAGAACCAAAAATAAAAAAAATCATCGGAAAATCTCAACGACATTTCATCAATAAAATCTCTTATTGATGTTCGTATTGAAGAAGGTCGTTTATGGCATCAATTACTAATTATCTTATGTTCTTTTCTATTAAAGATATCATCATCAAATAAATTAACATAAGATTTTCGATTTATTTTTTTTTTGTTATTTCATAAATATACGTTAAAAACGTCGTGGGATGGATGCATATATGACGAAATCTTGTCTACATTAGAAAAATAAGTCTATAGGGATCTCGATTTAAATCTACACATGTTGTCGCATATCACTCTACTGTATCAATCAGAACTAGGAGTAGTGCCGGAACCAGAAATGGTCTAGGAACATTTCGACCTACCATGGTTTTTTAATGCATCACTTCCAATAGTTGTGCAATTTTGATACGTGTATGGCCAACGTGTCAAAACTAGGTAACTATTGCAACAGATATATTTTTCTATTCTAAGTTATTAGTCATTCTTTTTTGTCAACACAGGTTGATAATGTGTCGTGTAATTATTCCAAATCAGTAGATATTAGTGACATCTTTTTCAAATGTTTAACCATTGGTTATGTTTTTGATCGAACACAGGGTATTTCACGTCATATACACACGTATAAATTGGATAAATAAGACTAGACCACGTAGTGAATTAAATACTAAATTCTTTTTAAAAATGGTTTTAATGACAATGATTGGGCGTGTAGCCGATGGTCTTCCTCTTGCTGCATCAGTTCATAATGATATACGTGATGAAGTAAAATATTTTATTATTTCTTTCTTTCTTTCTTATTTTTATTTTAAATATTTAGGCTGGTCGTAGCGGTACTGAATATCAAAATCAAGCAAAAAATATTCTTCGGCGTCTAACACAAAATTCTCCATCAAAAGCAAGCATTGAAACCGATCCTTATATATTTCAGTATGTATATAAATACTTATATAATAAAAATATATAACTTCTTATGAAATTTTAGTTGTTTTATTGATCATGATGTTTGTTATATCACTTTATGTGAAAAAACCTTTCCACGTAAATATGCATTTGCATATCTTGAAGATCTTGCACAAGAATTTATTGCACAATATGGACAGAAAATTCAATTAGCTGCTCGACCATATTCATTTATTGAATTTGGTTCGTTAAAATTTAAATTATTTTTTTCTTTAATCGAAAAATGAAAATGTTGCTTTATTTTTTCTTTAGATAATTACATTCAAAAAATGAAAAAGCAATACGCTGATAGTCGAAATTCACGTGAAGCTATGTATCGTTCAAGAAATGATGGTCGTGATGGACAAAATATCATGGTTACCAACATACAAGATGTTATGTCACGCGATTCTATGAGTCGTTTAAGAACCGATTTAATTGATGTACAAAAGGTGATGTTTTCAAATATTCAAGATGTTATGGCACGTGGTGAAACATTACAAGGTATAATATAAAATTAAAAACAAATTTTTTAATAATTTTTTTTGTCTTTTTATTTAGGACTTAGTGAAAAAGCAACGAAACTTGCATCCATGTCTCACCAATATCGTAAAGATGCAAATTTTTTGAATCGAATGTC
>JAJEKB010020357.1:20994-204907 GCA_022393335.1 Macrotrachela quadricornifera | reverse complement strand
GTATGGATAAATTTAAATTTGTTCATATCAGAGATGTCCATCGCGGCGCGGCGGCAGCAGCTTTTCTATGCAAGAAATTTTAAAAACTCAGGGATTTACACATAATCTCGATGTTCATGTGTGCTGTACGGTAAAGTTTGACGAATTTGATCAATTGACAGAAGCAACTCTAGTTTAAACTGGCCACAGCTTTGAAAATCCAACGATTGTTAAAAACAACATTGGGGCAGCGGCAGATTCTCAACCCTGATGAACATCTCTGATTCATATTATATAATTTTATATTCATCTTTTTAAATATTTCTCTTGTAAAAATTTCTTAAAATACATACGTCCAAGTTGAATTTCTCCACATAATGATGTTTGTAAAACACGTGTTAAATGTTCATAAAAAATTGCATTTAAATTATTATCATCAAGACCACAATGAAATTCATTTATTTGTGCTTGTAATTGAACATTTGTATTATCAATACGTTTTGTATTATAATTTTTTTCCCAAAATTTTATTGGACGTGGATAAGATGATATAAATGCTGCACTACCTAATAATGGCATTAATGGAGAATTTAATAAAGCTGATACTAAACATTGAACCATTAATATAGCTGAATCTAAATAAATAAAATTCTTTATTTTTGTTTCGTATAAAATAAAGTTTCTTTTCATTACGTGGTATACAAAATGGTTGAGCAATAGCATGAAATGCTGATCCCCATGATATTTGCCATGGTGCACAATAAACAAAAATAAAATTTAATTTTTCTTTAAAATCAATTAACTAAATGTAAGGAAAATTTTTTATAGAAAAATAAACTTATTTTTAATATTAAAATTACTTTTTCAGTTAATGTTGATAAAAGAAAATAATTAAGTAAAAATGTTTCAGAACGATTTGATGCCATTATATATGTCATTATTGTTGTTAATAATACATATAAAAAATGTCTTGAAGAATTACAATAACCAATACGAAGCATTTTCATTGAACATAATGTTAAAATTAATATAGATGGTCTATAGAATATAAATTATTTACAATATTATATCGACAAATTACAGAAATGACAGAATTTAAGAATTGTTATATAGTAAAATCTTTCTACAGTGAGCATCCTTTGGTCTTTTCAATTTTTTCAAATTTTTTGCAATGTTTTTCGAAAATAGAAAGATCAATCTATGTTACAATAATCTTTGATAGAGCTGTCTATTATCACTTTCGAATACACATAAATGGCAATTTGAGATTCTAGATCAAGGTGTATAACTAAGACTAATAAATGGATTCAAAAGGATGAACGTTTCTCCTCAATTCCAATGGTTCAGACAAAATTAACGCCTTCTCCATCTATCTCAACTAGTTTCCTAAGATGTTCATTAGCATCCCATTTGCTGAAAATAGAATGGAAAGAATTGAAGTCGATGATATGAACAGTAGTTACTTGATAACATACCAAATCAAATCATTTTCTCCAAACTCCTAAGTAATGTCCATTATGAAGAATTTTAGAATAAATGATTAATAACTCTAATATTTTAGGTACACTATTAAGTCAATATATGCATAGCTACATATAAACCTAATGATATAGCAAAATTCTACTTGTAATGAATTCTGTCTGTTCTCATAAGCTTACAATAAAGACAATTTTTTCTTAATAATTGGTACTGAATGTGAAAGTGCACCAAGATATGTACATGGTAAAAGAATATTTTTTTCAATAAATATAATCCATACAAATAATTTTTCAATGAATAAAACTTTTGTTGCTTCTAAAATATTAAAAATAAAAAAAATCTTTATTTATTTCTTCAATTTAAATTTTTTCTTTTATTTAACCTGTTGGTTCAAATAATGTATAATCTGCTTGTTTAATAAGTGGTTCACTAAATAATAACCATGGTAATTGTTTACGAGCTTGTGGTAATATATAATGAAAGAAAATACCCAATATAATAACTATTGAACATATAATATAATTAAGTATTGGCTAAAAAAAAAACAAAGAATATAAAACAAACAAAATATTAGAGAAAAATTTAATATACTTGAAGACTTATAAATGTTGTTGATGCATGAGCAGCAAAAACAAGAATAAATATAAGAAAACAAAGTAAAATATCTGACTGAAAACGTTGTTTTACAATTGTTTTTAATTTATCTGGCAATGGATCTTGTATATCACTGTGATTAATTGATGTTGATTTTATATGTAATAAATCATGTTTAATTATATTCCAAAGAACAGTTGGATTACTTGAACCACGACTTAATTTATAACAAATACTAACTGTAAAACCACAATAAATTGAAAATAATATATTTTGCATATGATCCTATTTAAAAAAAAAAACAAAATACATTTGATCATTTATTTAAAAAAGCAAAAATAATAGGAAACTTTCTTTACTTTTGATGCATCTATTAATAAACCATAATATCCAATAATTGATAGAAAAATAAAATTTATTATTGATAATGAAAAACTATATAATGCTCCTGGTATATTAATCATAGCTGTACCACCAAATAAATGCATATCAAAATTTTCAAGTATACAAAGAAAAAATGTTGAACATTGTGGTAAAAGACCAAATAAAAATAATAATGGTAAACATAAAAGTATAATTGATAAAATATTATAGACCATAATACAAACAGTTACATTAGAAAATTTCACACCAAATAATATAAAATACCATGAATAAACTTTTAATTTATAGATTAATAATAATAAACTTGAAAATAAACAAAAATATATTGCACGACTTATTGCTGTATTACGATTAAAACCCTAGGAAAAATTTAATATATATATATATATATCTTGAATAAAAATAAAAACAAATTTGTTACATGAACAGGTGTATTAACATCTGGTTGACAACTTTTTAATAAAGAATATTGTGATGCAGCAATAACACAACAATAAACAAGAATTTCTAAATCATAATAAACATCATTGTAAAGAACATGAATACCCACTATTGAGACAATAATTGATAAGATTATACATAAAATACATTCACCAATTGATCGATCTCTATTAAATAAATACAAACATTTTATTGGTTAAAATTCTTTTTTAAATAGATAATTTGAAATATCTACAAGATAAATTTGATCTCTAAGGTACTACTACCTATGAAATTCAAGTAAAAATTCAATATATTCATTTTCATAATAAATGAGAGGAATTCATAGTTAGTTTATAACATAATCATTATTTGACTAGATTAGTTCATATTAATAACCTACTCGTATCAGATGAATCACTTTAATTATTTCTATTACCTATCGAAGACAGTTAATAACCAAAGACGATCAAATGGAAGAATAATATTTCTATTAAATAATTTTAATCTATAAGTTTGTCCTTTAATTGATTGATGTTTAATTCTTGTTTGATATTCACGTTGTTGTGTTTGTTGTTCTTGTGGTGTTGTATCAATACTACTTGGTATTTGTCGTCGTGTTTCATCCGTTATAATAACTGGTCGTCTCGATGTTGATGAAGTAATCAACAAAAAAAAAGAAAGAAAACAAAAAAAAATTATTTTCTTTATTTTAAAAGATTTATTATACTTCATATCGTCTTGATTGATGTCGTTGCTGTTGTTGTTGTTGCTGTTGATGACGATGACGACGACGGCGACGACTAAAAAATGAACAAGTTTCATGATTTTGTCGAGTTGTTTGTGAAGGTGTTGTTTGTTGTTCTCTTGGCATTTGTTCAACTGTTGTTTCAGTTTCATCACTAATACTACGTGCTATTGTATCACTAATATAAAAAAATAAACAATAAAGAATATTTTCAATAACAACAATAAAACAAAAAATACCTCAATGGTTTTGGATCAGATGTTTCCATACGTGCTTGACATGATGTATCACCAAAAACATATGAAAAAAGTTTTCCTAAATTATGATAAATATATAAATATATATATATTCATTAAATTAAATTTAAAAATATTTTCAAAACCATTTTCATCGCGAAAATAATGTACTGTTCCTGGACTTGTTTCATTATGCCATTCAATTTCATCAATAATTTGTGATGATGAATCTTGATCATATTGACTAGGACTAAATGAAAAGTAAAAAAAAGATTAAAAAATAAGAAGAAAAAAAAAGGCTATACTTTTGTCGATAAACAGGTATCCAACGTGGTCGATCTGTTGTACGTGCTAATAATTGTGATGATTCTTCTGATGGTGTTGTTGTTAATGAATCATCACGTAGACTAGTTTCATCATGTAAAGCTAGAAATAAAAAAAAAACAAAAGAAATAATACAAAAAATTATATTAAAAATAAAATTTACAATCATAATTTGATATTCGTTCACCAAAACAAGTTTCTAAACAAAAATTATTTTTTTTAACTTTATTTTTCTATCTATATAAAAAATAATACCTTTTATTAGAACAGCTGATCGTCGATAGGATGATGATGGTGAAAGATGATGATTTGAATTGTATTCATTATTACAATATAATTGACGTTGATCAACAGCTAAATAATAAAAATTAAAAAAAAGAAAATTTTTGTTTTTATTTTTAAATAAATTCTATTAACATGTTGCACGACGTGATGTTCGACGTCTTCTTCGACCTTGATTTGAATGTGTACGACGAAAACGTGTTGGAATAATTGATTCATCTTGATTATCATTATCTTGTTCAATTAATTTTGATGAATATCGATAATCATTTGAATAAGATCTTTTATTAGGTAATAATGGTTCAAGAGATTCAGCTTGTTCAGATCTTTCATCATCATCATCAGCAAAAACATTTTCAAGAATTTGTAATATTGGACGCCAATCATCTATTGGAATATCAGCTGTTGAACATGCTTCATCATGAGTTTCCTATTAGAAAAAAAGAAATTCTCAATTTTATCGAAATCATAAGAAAATTATGATTTTATTTTGAAAAAAATTTACCGGTTTATTTTCAATAATTTGTTCAGTTTTTTCTAGAATTGAATTTGTTTCTTGATTGTTTATTGATCGAATTTTATTAAGATTATCTACCATTGATTTTGATTTTTTATTTGAACGATTATCATTTATTGAAGATGATTGATTTATATTTGATTGTATTGAATCATTATTAATTAATAATAAATTAATATCAGATTGAACACGACGAATTGAATTTTTTTTTTGATAAGTTTTTTTTAATTGTTTTTGTTCATGTTTTTGACATAATTTTGAATCAGATACACATGTATCTTGAAGACTAGGTCCTTGTAAAATAACATCAGTTAAGGAATATTTTGTTATATCATTAATTTGTTCATTTGATTTTTGTGTAAGTGTAGGTGTAGGAGGTGGTGGAGGTACTAATGTTGAAGGATGACACTCATTTGTTGTTGTAGCATTTGATCGACGTATATGAGTATATGAATCATCATAAATTGATGGTAAATTAGAATTATTACTACCATATAATGAATCAATCCATAAAGGCCTTAAAAAAATATAGAGAAACTCATTATGACTAGTTGGTTTTTGTATTCATTATTAGTCAATTCTTAAAACGTTTTATTCAAAATTAAGTACATCAGAAAATAGAGTGAGATGAACTCTACATTTTGATATAGTAAAACGTAATTTTTTAGTTATGAAGGCTTAGATAATTTTCGATATATAAGCAAAAGACTTTTATTTTGCTCATTAAAGAATTTTACATAATTTATTGATAAATCCTAATCTCAATAGTGTACATTGTTATAAACCGGACGACATTGAGAAAACTAATTTATAGTTTTTTAATAACAAAATACAAAAATCTCTTGATTATATATCGAAAAAAAATGATCAAATTAAGTTCGATCGGTTTTCATAATAGGGAAACAGCATTCATTCATCTTATAGATCAATCAATATTTTTTTTTTCAAATAAAATTTACTGTGTTTCTCCTAATGAAGCATCAATTGTTGTATGTTGATTAAGTAATTTAGGTTCTTCTTCAATATCTTCATTCGTATTATTATTTGTTGTTGTTTTATTTTTATCAACAATTGTATCATCATGTCTTACAGCCAAATCAAAAAATTTATGTAAACGATAATTTAAGAATTTAATAATAGAAAATAATATCGCAATTATTAATGGATAAATATAAAACGGTAATAGACTAACTGGTATAAACTTAAAACAAAAAAAAAAACAAAATAAGAATTTTATTTAATATAAATCGAAAAGAAAAATACATACTAAATATAAAAGAAGAGGAAATGTCATAAAACAAATCCATAAATAAATATGTACAGTGTTAGCCAATGGTGTTGTATATAAATCATAATAGAATCCACCAGTTAATGCAGGAATAATTCCATGCAATAAAATATCAAGACAAAAAATAGTCATTTATTTATTTAATATATCAAATAAAAACGAAAAAATTCATCTAAAATTTTGGTTTAAAAATATTTTTCTTCAATGAATTTAAAAATTGATTATTATAAAATATAATTACAAAAAGAAAATTAATTTTTGCTAATACAAATACAAAAGAAGTAGTGAAAAATATTTAAAAACAAAAATAACTATGAATACATTTGAGAAAAAAAATTGTTCTTTCGTTTTTATTAATACAAAACATAAAAATTTAAAAAATCCACTGTTTTTTTTCTTTTAAATTTGGATGACGTGGATCACCTTTAATTATTGCTGCATCAGCATCAATAGCTTGATCAGCACCTTGATCTTCTTTTGTTTTATAATGTCCACTTTGACGTGATTTATGATAACATAAACCAAAACCAATAAGAATACATATTAATACAAAACACATTATACCAAGAATAATACCTAAATTTCTTGCATATATATTTTGTTTATAAACTGGACGTGGTAAATCTAAAATTAAAAAAAGTATTCGCTTTTTTTATTATTAATTAAATTAAATAACAAACTAAGTATAGTAAATCCACGATCTGGTGGTATTTCTATAGGTTCAGGTGCATATTTAACAGGTTCTGTTCCACATGGCCATTCACTAATATTAATAAAATTTGACATTAATTATTTATTTATTTATTTATTCTTACCGAATACTTCCACCTGTCCATACTATATTTGGATCACGTTCTTCCAAAAAAGCATACTTTAATGGAAATATTCGATTAAATTGTAATCGAGATATACAACCACTAAAACCTTGTTCAGGTGGTGTTGTTTCATTTCTACCAACATACATTACACGTGGACTATCAAATTGCATATCAATTTGTTGTGTTTGAGGAAATGTATCAATATATGGTTCATAATTATCAACATTTACTATAATACGTTTACCACGATCACGACGTGTTACAATAACTTCATGATTTTGTCCATTTGTTAAATCATATGGAACATTATATTCAAATGTATCAAAACCATAATTAAATTTAACACGTACACCACCATTATTATTTAATTCAAGTGTAAAATAATCAATCATACCTTTTTCATCAACTCTATCAGATTTTAATTGCATTAATATACCTTGTTTTTTATATGTTGTAAATAAAACACGTATTGTTTCTTCTTCAGTTGCAGTAACACCTTAATTAAATCAAGAAATTTATTATTATATTATTAAAGATAGAGAGGAAATTTTTCATTATAAAAAAGATATTTATAAAATTATAAGTAAGTTCTGATTTATATTTAAAAATATTAAATTATCAAATTTTTACTTTTCTAGACTATGCTTTTAATCGAAGTTATATTATGTCATTCTTCATTTCTATTGATTATCTGATCATAAATATTAATTTACCTTCTGTTGGAAATGTATATTTAATCATTGTATTTGCTTCTAATCGTGTACCAATTTCAGTTGAACAAATCGGTCCACGAAATGGTGTAAATGTACAATCACAATCATATGTTGACCAACGTTCATTACATCGTCCACCATTTAAACAAGGACTACTTTGACATTTACCAATACAATCTGGTGATATACCATATATTCCACGTAATGCTTGAGATTTTAAATCAATTAATTCTCCATTAACTTGAAATGCTCTTATACATCCAACAAAACCATTTCGATTTGTAACTGATGCTCCAATAGTTAAATTTGATGTTAAACGTATATGTCGAAATGTAGTTTGATCTTCAGGATTAGATGCTGATAAACCATCAACTGTTAATCTTGCTTCTTGTCGATTTATTTCAAGATGTACAGTATGCCAATCATTATCATTAAAATCATATGGTGCACGAATTGTTATAATATTTGTTCCACGACCAACACTATATCGAAATGCTATTTCACGTGCTGCTTGAAGACGAATCTTTAAAAATTGAAAAAAAAATATAAATAAAAATTTAATAAAACTAAAAAGAAAAAATTTTCTTACTTCAATAAGATCTCCATCATTATAACCAATATTTTGTAAAATAATAGCTGAACCAAATGTAGCTGAATCAAAACCAGTTTTAAATTGAAAACGTATATCACCAGCTACTTTAGCTTCAAATGGTGGTGCTGTTAATATTGCATCAGCTTTTCGAAATGTTACTACATTATCATAAAGTAAATCACCTTCACAATAAAGACGACCTATTTGATATCGACCATATTGTTGTGAACCAACCGGTCCTTAAAAATATTATTTTAAATATAAATAAAAAATTTTTTGTATTTTACCTGTATCACCAAATTCTACTCGAAGTACAGGTAAAAATTCTTTTCGTGTTATATATCCAGCATCTTTAAGTTCTCTTGGAAATTGTGAATCACAATTACAAAATAAATTTGGATTAATACATGACATATCTAAACCACAAGCACATTTTCCTGTTCCTATTTCACTTCCACCCCAATAATCCATTGTTTGATTTGTACGACCAATCCACCAACCAAATGGTGCATTTGGATAATTTAATAATCTTGAATTAAAACATGTATATTCAATATATTGTTTACATACATGTGAACGATCAACAAGTGTAAATAATTGTGGTAATGGTATACGATAATTTATTGTTTGAGAATAAATTGAATTAGGTAATTGATAACCATTTGATACATAACTTTCTAATTCATGATAATGACCTATTTCTGTTACATTAAGAATTTCAGATTTAGAACCATAACGACATAAAACTGGAAATGGTGGTAAAGGACCACTACCATCAATATCAATTATTGTTATACGTTCAGGAATTATTTCATCAATTTTCATACGATTTAATTTATAATCAAGACATGATAATGGCATATCACTAATATGACAAACAGCACCACTATAACCTGTATTTGAACAATCACAATGAAATCTTGTCCATGTCTTAAAAGAAATATTTAATTGATTCATTTATATCTCATCCAATAGAGTTTATTGAAATAAGAAAAAGTTTGAAAAGCTTTCAATTTATTGTTTACTAACAAAAAACTACGGTCATGTTGTTGAAAATCAAATGATTCAGAAAAATTCTAAATGAAGTTTTTTTATCTAAAATTTTTTCTATACATAGATTTATGGATCATTGGAAAATTCCGAAAATTTCAACTAAAATAATACATTCTACCTCATAATATGATATATTACGAAATCAATTCTAAAAATTCGAATAAATCATAGAGTTCAATACAAGTAATCAACTTGTAAATTTCTGCATACAGAATTAATTTAAAAAATATTTAAATTAAATTGAGTATATTTTCTAAATCATTATTTTATTCTTACTTGATAACATGTTCCACCATGTCTACATGGATTTGGTGTACAACGATCAAACATTTCACATGCATCAATAAGTACACCATGATTAATAACAGTTCCTGTTCTAGGACGATTATTATTATCTCTAATAATAGTTATATTATTAGTTAAATCTCTTGGTAATATTTGTATTCCACTCATAATTAATTGTCTTATACAACCAACAAAACCATTCATAATTGTTTCACGATTTATTTGATCACCATTTGAACTAATTGTAAAACGATCAGTTGTTGATAAATTATTTCTTGTAAAAGAAAATTCTGGTTCATAATCAACAGTTATATTAAAACGATATTGTGTTAATAAAAGACTTATTTCATGCCATTGACCATCATTTAAATGATCTAAAAATTTTTGTTTTAATAAAAAAAAAAAAAAAGTCAATTTTACCTCGACGATGGCGAACTGTTCGTTTATTTCCATTTAATTGTACAGTACATCCTAATTGTCCTTCATCAAGAAATAACTAAAAATAAAATATAAAAATATTTCTTATTTTTTTTTATTTTTTTATATTTACTCGTAAAAAATCTTGATCAGGTACATCATTAATACCAATCATTAATTGTCTTGGTTCAGATAAATTTGTATAAAATAATATTCCATTGGGTTCAAATGTACGCATTTGAAAACTTATATCAATTGATGTTGCACCTGGTTTACGAAATATTTCCAAATAAGAATCAAATCTTTTAAATGTATATGGATGCATATTCATTGAATCATCCTAAAAATAAAAAAATGTTCTACTATTTCTTTTTTTGAAAAAAAGTTAAAATATAACTATAAAAAATTTTTCATTCATCATGCACAACACAAATTTTTATACATTCATATCATGCAAAAAAAAAATAGCACAGCGATATTTACACAATTTTAAATAAATTTTCTCACTTATTTATTTAAGTCTAATATATATATATATATAATAAATAAACTAAGAGAAGAAAGAAAATTAAAAAAAACTTTTTCTTTAACTTACTTCACACATTGCTCCAGAACCAGTCATTCCTTGTTCAAGACCATATAATGGAATTTGTCGTTGTAAATTTTGTAATATATCCAATATAGCACTTGTTGATGGACTTACATATAAAACATTTTCTAAACAACCTTGAAAATTTGGACGAACACTTATTCCTCGTTCTACATGATTCGGTGCTCCACCAACATAAAGCTAAAAACAAATAATCAAAATTTATAGATATTACATCGAAAATTCAATCACTTTTCTGGATAAATTATTATCTGAAAAGAGTTTTGTTAGTTCAATAACTTTTCTACAACTAATACTAATTTTCACTATGAATAAAAGGTCAGTTTAATTCATAGTTTGTTTATCCAATGACGTATAAGGTCCTAAGTAGTTAGTATAGTAAAACTAATGCATGTTTATAGTGACTTAATAGTACAAATCAATTAAATTATGTATAGTAACTTTTTCATTGATAATAGCATTCTTCATTGATCACAAAAATGATATTTGAATTTGTTTGACGGATGGTACCAAATACATCACATTGTTTACTTTTTTAAAGCATGTTTGCAATTTTTGCCTTTATTAGATAATATGATCTTAGATCATAATTTCAGTCAATTCTTCCCATAGACTATAATCTAAATACGATGAATTTGGAAGTTAACAATTCTTTGAAATCAATGTAGAAAAATAATATTCTCTTATTTCGAGTTTAACTCTCCGGTTTTTGCGAAGTTATACTATGAATAATTCCTTGATTGAAAATACAAATAGTCGAATTTATTTCCTATCATTTATTAATATCTATATTGTCAAAGATATTCAAATAAAATAGAGAAACTAAATGTACGTATATTGTAATATTGTTTTATAATAATATATTCAAATAGAATCTTTTAATGAAATTTTTTTTAATCTAGGAAAAAAAAGTGTTACCTTTCCATCAAGATCTAAACCATTAAAAGCACTTTGTGATTCTTCACGTACAATAGTTTGATCAATTTTAACAGAAATATTTTTTAAATAACGTATTATAGCTAAATCATGCCATTGATAATCATCAAGTACACTTCCAATTTGAATAGTAGTTGCACCTATATGTTCAGGTGTTGAACCTAAATCAATTCCAACAAAAATACTTCCATTACGAAGTTCAATTGATAAATAATCATTATTTTGTGTTCCTTTAGCATAAAATAAAACGCCATTTGGATAATTTGTTTTAAAACGTAAACGTAATTCATCTTGTCGATTATGTAATGGAATAGGTGTTGCATCATAATAAGCAATTGTTTGTCCATCAAAACTAAATGATGATGAAGCTAAAAAATAATATATATTTAATTAAAATTTCTAATAATTAATTCATACTAAATGGACATCCATAAATTTCTACACGCATTGATATAAAATTATTCCATTGTCTTGGATTAAAACGTATATAACGTGTTATTATTGGATCTGAAAGATTATTTCGAACAATTCCATTATCATTTTTATTACCAACAAAATTCTAAAATAACAAAACAAAAAGAAAATATTTATAAAAAAAACAACAAAATCAAATTCTTTTATTTAATTAACAAACCACAATAATTTTATCTTCATTTGTATAATAAAACCAATTATGACCATTATCGGAATACATTATATTATATATTGTAACATATTCCTTCGCTGCACGACGTCCTTGTGTTGATATACCTGTTATATAATATCGAGAACCAAGATCAATATATAAAAATTGATCAGCATCCATGTAAGCAGGTCTCCAAGCTTTAATAAAAATAAATAAATAAAAATAAAAGATAAAAAAAAATTTACAAACCATAACGAGCATTAAGTCGTGCAGTATATGGTTCACGACCCTGTACAAATGACGAAGCAAAAAAGGCCGTATTTGGAATCTTACCAGATTCAATACCTAAAGCAGGTGGCTTTTTACATGGATTATAAAGATCAGCTGAAGTAAGACCATTAATTACTAAGAAAAATCAATATTAAAATAAGACTAAATTTATAAAATAAAACATACTTAATATAGATTGTAAAAAAGTAATACAAAATATAAACAATTCAATAGATGATATTATCAACATATTGCATAAAATAAACTAAAACATGTTTGAAATTCTTGACTTATACAAACAAGGTCGATGAAGTATAACTCATTTATATATATAAATCATCTATCTTTTTTCTTTATATATTGATTGGTTGATTCGATCTTTGATTAGTCATCATTTTATGTCAAAATAAAATAAATTTAAAATATATTCATAGATGGCATTAACATATAGATTTAATTGAATCATTTATATTTGATAAAAAATATTCTGATTTATTATGAATAAAAAACAAGATAAAATAAAATAAAATAAAAACAAAAAACTTCTTGATTAAATGTTATATATACATATTTACAACTATGCAAAAAACGCATAATATTATATGGCAAAAAATATATTAAAATGACAAGAGAAAAATTGTATATTTATATTTCATTCTTTTCTGAAATATTTCATTTCTCAACATTGTTTTACAATATAAAATCGATACGTTACTTTAAAAGTATTGTTAATTTGGAAATTCGGGACCGAGGTCAAAAAAAAATATGATTATAATTCTCACTGTCATTTTATATAAGCCATGCTCAATAATTTTTCACATTATATGGAATCAAATATATAATTAATTAAAATTTGCAAATTAAATTTTTTTAAAATAATTAATTAATTAATTAATCAATAAAACATTTTGATAAGTTAATGATCTAAAATGAAAATAATCAAGATTTTATTAAATAAAAGAAAATTTCGGTAATACATACGTAATGCAGCATTTTGTTCAACATGATTTGTCGACAACTCTTCTAGACGATCCAATTCCTATATAGAAAAAAATTATGATAATTAACAAAAACATTTATATTTACCTGTGTTGGAACCGCTGTTGGTGTTCCATCGTTTGGCGTATTTGCTATTGGTATAGCATCATTTGATGGTGCATTTGGCGCATGATTAGCATTTAGTGGAGGAGTAACAAATGGTATTACTCCTCCACTAAAACGTATTTGGCTCACCCCAACATTGTTGGTATAGACTGAATTTGGAATGGGATTCATTATATTCATATCATGCCGTATAGGCGGTAATATAAATTGCAGATTTCTGCCAGTAAAAGAAGCTGGTGTCGTAATGGCTACCTCGATGTTGTCCATAATTGATAATCTATAAATTGCCGGTATACTTTATTATTGATATTTTATTGTTGTTGCAAATATGTTAAACTTGAATATTACGAAAGATTGCATAGTCTTTTCTTTAAAAAATTTACAAAAGAAAGAACAGCTGATTTTACTTTCGCCTGCAAAAAAACCAACGACGAAATAAACTATTCTTCAACAAATATCTATGTAAACAATATAATTGAAAATTTTATTTTATTTGACTTCTTGTATTTCGTAATTATTAATAAATAACTATCCAACAAATTAATTTTTTTTGATGATTTCAAATAAAATCTCCTTTTTTCATTTTTCATTATGAAGATTATTTTTAAAAAAAAACATAGAACTATTATGTCTCAAATATATTTTTTCTTTCTTTCTATCTTTTTCTTGCGTGGGTGTCAGTCAAACACTTGTAAAACAAAATTTGTTATATTATCAGCCAATGAGTCATACACTTATCTATAGCGTTATCGTTGTTTTTAGATTGATCTTTTTTCTTAGTCTAGACAATTATATTGTCTAAAAAATTCATTAAAAATAATATGAGATTTCTTGGTTTTATTCTTATAAATAAAACTAATTTATTTGTTTTGTCTTTGATTAAAATAAAAATATAATTATTCCTATCGACGAAATAAATAAACGTGAATTTTGAAAAGAAAGTAACATATATAATAATACTCTATATATATCAACGCGTTTTCAATAGTATATGTATCAAGCAAAAACAAAATTTCCCAAACATTTGTTATTGTTTCCATACATAATACTCAAAGAAAAACCATACTATATACAGAATACTTTGCTGGGAAAGTTTAAATTTTGATTCATAAATTTTAAAAACTAAATGTAGTATTCTATTAATTACTCAAAACGATCATTTCAACTATTGAAAACAGAGTATAAACTCTTGACATAATGATATTATTTTTTACTTGATCATCTTTAATCTTTTCACATTTGTTTGTAAATATATTAGATGATAAGATTGTATATATATATCTGTTGCTTATTTATTTACTAAATATCAATTTATATTTATCATTTAACAAAAAAAATACAAACATTTATCTTAGAATTATAATGAGAAATATTCCTGTGTAGATATAAACAAATTATTATTCCTAAATGATAACTAACATAGCGCAATAAATAAATATTGTACTGTTTTATTATAAAACTATTCGACAGTTGACAATCAGCCAATGCAAAAACCTGTTCATTAGAGGTCGTAGTATTCAAATTATTTTAAATTCTCTTAAAGCTCCATCTAGGGGTGTCGGCTTAACATTAGCATTGCATTAGTCTTAAATTAAGTATTAGGATAATGCCAATACTTATCATAATTATTCGAATATTCTGCAGATATATTTCTCGTTTCAATGTTAGGGTCATCTTTACTCAAATTTTTCTTATAAGCTAGTCTCCTAGGACAATTTTTCAAAAAAAATTTGTTTTTTCGTTTTGAATGGATATTTTTATGCAAGGAAACAGAGTATCATTTGCTGATTCAGACTAGATAGAATTTATCTTATATGATGAACCACTCATAGTGATTTCTAAGTGTGCTTGGTACATTTTCTATGGCGAATGACTCATATGATCAAAAATCTATTTTTCAGAGCGACTTTCGGACTAAACGAAAGAATGAACAGAGCTGGAATTTTGAACGGGTAGATAGATCATTAAGTATCCTATCTACAGTAAAGTTTTCAGGTCTCTATCTCTTTCTAATCAAAAGTTATCAATCTCCAAAGTTTCCGAAAATGTTGACTTTTCCCTATATTTAGAAATTCATCAGATTCTAACGGCTCAATCTCTAGGGACAAAAATTTTACTGTGACTATAACTCACTAAGATGTATATGTGTAGAAAATTCAGTAGTGGCCCTATTCTAAAATTCTAGAATATTTATATATAAAATGATTTGGTATTAGTTTAGATGGAATTTTAGAATTTTAGTATATTTATACACTTAGGGCATACAAAAAGCAGTGAGAGTGACATTTTAATACTCTATAATAAAGTTAAAGAAACTTCCTTTCTATACAGTCTGATGGACAAAAGAATGCTCTATTTTTCTATGCTATCTAATCATACATCAACTAGTCTAATTTAAGTAAACTTTCGGTAAGATCTGTTTTGTTAGGATATGTACTGGTTGTAGTAGTTTCTAAAGAGTGTGGCATTTTGGTGTTCTCTTTATTATCATATAATATGTTGTATTAAAAAAACAAAATATACTACGAGATATATCGTGAAAAGCTGTACAACTTAAAAATGATCGCTTCTGCTATAATTGCGCTTTTTGGTTTCAAGGCAGACAAAGATCTGAGATGCCAAATGTCGACGTTGCAAAAAAAAGAGATAGTATTTTAGTAAAAGACGCGCTCGCTTTTTCCTATCTCATTTTTCTTTATTACCTAATACGTTCTACTTGAAAGAACAAAATACACTGCAAGATACAGCGTGAAAAACTCTGCAATTTACACAAACCAATTATAAAAAGATGAGAGAAAAAAACCAAATTTGTTTCTTGCCAAACGATCAGAATTAATTGAACATCGTTTTGGCTTTTTTCCCTTCTTTCAGATGGCTGCGCTTGTGAAAACATTATTTTCTCGTTTTTTTTCATATTTCCTTAATTTTTCCATGATTTTGGTCATTTTTCGCAATTCAGTTTCAATTTTTTCATTTCGCAGTGTAAATTAATATATTGGTTCCAACAAAGACCCCTACAACGGGTTTGTAAGAAATCGTTTAATCCTGTAGTATCGAAAACGGTTGATTTTTCACAGCAAAAATTGGTCATCTTCTTGCATTCTATAGAAAACGACATATATGTATGTGATAGATTGTACAATTTCCTGCCTTTTGATTATTGGGACACACCTATTTTCTGCTTTTTCATTCCATTATATCCGATTTCTTTCAAGCAACATTAAGCCGTTATCAATATTGATCTATGTCAAACAGACACGCTCGTAAGCGGAGAGATACAGCGTTTCATATGATTCAGTATTGAAATTAAATAATTCCTTAGTCTTATGCGTAGAAATACGATCGTTTATGGACAAACAAAACTCGTCTATGCTTTTCGTTTTCCTCTATATTTCTTCGTATACGATTATATTTCTCTGTGTACCATCTGGAGATATACGATCCCCCAAAATGTGATCATATACGGAGAACACAGAACGATAGGAGTTGCTTCATTTTAACAGTAAATCAATCGCATAAGGTAAGCTAGTATCATACCACAGGATCTGTAATCTATCCAGCAATTTTGATGGGTCAAATATTGTCGGACACAATATATAATATTTTATCGATATTTAATATAGAGAAATCTTCAACTTATGACATTATACTGTTGCCGGCTCTCTTGTCAAAGAAATTCTATCAGATATGAGAGGATTTTAAGGCAAAGATGGAACCGGTAGACCGACCGGTCTGCAAAATTCCATTGACTGGTAGACACCATCTATCGAACGCTCACAAGCCAATTTTGTAGACCGGCCGGTCTACTGATTCCATCTATGTTTTAGGGTATATTTAGTCAACATGGAAACTTCTTCTCACTTTAACACGTGGACTACGCTACGAGTTATTCATCCCTTGTTAGAGTCACATCGTAAGCTTCACCTATAGTAGAGAAAAATGGTCAAGAAAAGTGAGAACGAGATTATGATTTTACATATTGATTTAAATCAGGAAAAATGGTGAAATCTGTGAGAGAATGATAAGTTTACATCTGAAATATAATTGAATGACGAACGTGCTCATTGTAAAATTATGTTTTAGCCTCAATTACACAACTCGAGTGGCAAGCACATCAGTTTATATTAGTGTTTTTTGTATGATGTGGTAACATTAATCAATATATTCACACATGTTTTTACCAACATCCTACTTTTTGTGTAAGAAAAGAGAAAAACAAGACTAAAAAAAGGAATTTTAAAGGAGAAGAGGGAAAATAGGTGAAGTGAAGTGTCAGAACATAGAGAAACCTCACTTCATTCGTGCTCGTCCGATTTCGATGGGTTTCCAACACATCGCTCGATAGTAGATCTGCTTGAATTTTTACCTAACAAGCCCTAGCCTGATCCAATCGAGGCCGATTGAAAAATCAGCGATTTTCAAGAGAGAGTCAACCTGAATTCGTCATAAGAAACATGTCCAAGTATTATGAAATGGCTCGGTTCGCAGTTTTTCAACAATTTTTCACTCTGTTTTTTGACTGTTTCAGTGGCAGAAAAGATGAACCTGATATTGTACTACGAGCAAAGTAGAAAGGCATACAAACATAGATTATTTTTATATCTCTCTCATTCATTATCAATGAACGCTTGCATTGAAAGCTGTAAAATATTTATTGTTAAGAGAAAGTGGTACCTAACTTTAATTATCTTCAGATGAATAAATAATGAAGCCTATAAAAAAATCTTCTTTTTCCGGGAATTGCTACAAACGAACTAAACTTCTTATTAAAGACCTAAGCTTGGATGATATAGATTCGAACCTAATATTTTCTAACTGTCTGTTCTCAAGATCAGCACCTCACAAAATGACAATTTTATATGTACGTCTAGAAAGAAAAAAATTATAAAGAAAACTTGCGATGAACCACTAGATAATGCATTGCGTCTTTAAAATTCTCACTCCATTCAGTGACAACACAGTATCTAGACTATATTTTAAAATCACTTCAAATGTTCTAGATTTTGATCTTTAATCGTAAGCTAACTTTTGGTAAACTCAACATATCGAATTTAAAATTTGACTGTGAAGTATCTAATTCGAGACATATCTTTCCTAAAAATTTTATTGAGATTGAATAATTAAAATGAAAAAATTAATTTTTCAGAGAAGAAACAATCGTTTTAATAATGTTATAATGTAATTAAATATGAAGAAAAAAGGATAAAGATTTATTTAAAGTAATAATAGTACTATTATTATTGATGAATTTCGATAAAAAACGAAATCAGAAGAGTATCATAAAACTATACAAAAAAAGAAAACGAGAAAAGAAAAAGAACAAGTATTCATCTAATTAATCAAATATTGAATTACGATCAAAAGCAAATATGAAACTCTTCCAATTATATTTTCTTAAGCATCACCAGAAGAAAAAAAAGACATTATCAATATTTCTTATACTATACTAAAAACACCAAGTACTCCTTAATTGTTGAATTTCTTTCTTATATGTAAGTATAAATTTATTATCAATCAATTTCACATCATATATAATATTTAGAAGTTTATTCGATATATATATTTGTTATGAAATTTTTTCTTAAGTAAAAAAAAGAACTATATATATATATCAGTGATTACGAAACATGAAGAAATTTATTCGAAACTCTAATAATCAAATTTGTAATCGAATGCGATTTGTAGAATATAGAAACAATATTGATCCATTTATTTCGAATTTCTTTATATCATTTTTTTATTCATTACATATGAATAACGTTACATTTGCATAGCAGTTACATTGCTATAACTTTTAGTAATTTTATACGCATAATGGCAACAGCAGTTATTCTGAATAAGAGGAAAAGAGAAAAAGAGAAAATTTTCTTTTTTGGTTGCTATAATAATATAAACTCTATCATGGTTTATAATTCTTTCAAACATTACATAGAACAACCTGTGGGTGGCATCTTGAGTAAGAATGTCGTTCGTCAAGCGCAAAAATCGTAGTAAACTTTTCATTTAATAGAATCAGTAACTAACAACAACTTCAACAAAATTTTAACTTTTTTTTTTATAAAAGGTAGCAACTGTAGCAATCGATTAACGTATAAGTTCATATTATACTATGTCAAAAAAAAAAGCTTTTTCGAATGCAAACAAGTATATAAGTACAAGCAGGCATTAACTTGCTATTTTTTCTACAAAAAAAGAAGAGTATTTTATTTTCATGCATTCGAGTATGTACGTTTTATATATTAAAAAAAAAATTAATTTTTTTGTTAGTTATGTAACTAGAAAATATCATTACTAATTTTTAGATATTCTATAATAATATTATTAAATCAAACGAAATAGATTTTAAAAAAAGGAATGGTTTCCATTCTTATACTTGTCATTATTGCTATCTTTGTACCACCATTAGCTGTTTATCTTCATCAAAATGCTTGCAACAAAACAACAATTATCAATTTAATTTTAACTCTTTGCCTTTGGTTACCAGGTATGTATAAAAATAATATCTATAATCATTAGTTTTTATATATTTTTATGATAATTTTAGGTTTTATACATGCATTATATGTTATTTTACGTTAATTCATAAATATATACTAATGACAGATTATTCATTTTTTTTTTCTTTATATTTCTGACATTTTTTTTCTTATTCTATAATAAAAGTTTATTAAAATTCTTTAAAATGAGTTTACAATTGAAATAATATGATCTATTTTTAGTATATATGACAAAATATGTATATTCATTATATTTTAAAATAAAATAAAAATTTCTCAATTATAAATATCTAATATAATTTTTATTATTATATTTAAAGTTGAATAATGTAATAGTGATGTGTATGTAAAAGTTCGTTTGATTAGATATAGTTTTAATGTAAAAAAAATTGAATTGAGAGAAGATATATATATATAATTGACATACTTTTTTTAGAAGCCTACGTATACATTAACACATTTTCATATGTCACATTTAGTTTCTTTTTGAAGCGATTGTATTTTTATTTCTAAAGTGAAATTAGATATAGAAGAATGAATTTCAACCGACATGGAGTAATTATATAATAGAACTATTAATAAATTTTTATCGTGTATGCAAAGTAATTTCGTAAAGATGTCAATTCATTTAAGATATGTATTTAAACGCCTTTTTTTAATATGTCTACTCTGGTTACTATAGAAAACAAAAGTTATTTAAATATGTGTCTCCAATGAATTAATATTTTTACAAAGTAACTCTCCACATAAGATGAAATTCATTAATTGTTCAATTATATGACATATCTAACGTCTATTGAAATTCGTTCTTCGATATCTAATTTCCCTTTAGAAATAAAAAGACAATCACTTGAGAAAGAAAATAACTGCGGAATGTAAGATTATGCCAATATATGAATAACTTTCTAAATTCTTAACGTTTTTATAAATTATTTTTTTTTACAATTAAATATAAACTCAAGATGAATCGAAGCAATTTTAAAGTTCATAAAATCAAATTTAAATTTATAGAATTTATTTTATTATCATGTTTAAGTATCAATTACACAGATGTGTAAGTGTTAATAATAAAAAAATAATATAGATGTACAAAGACAAATATAAGCATAGAATAAATTATTTCTCACTCGTACACAATAATTTATCAGATAAACTGCTGACTATTAGTATAAAAAAAAACAAAATATTTTTGAAAGAAAGGATATAAAAAAATATTAAAAAATAAGAAAATGTTCGTTTATGTTGTATCAAGTTTAATTAATCGTAATTTGAATGAATCGACAAGTACAGTTGCAGCTTCATTTGTACCACCACAATAATGTGATGATGAAAAAACAGTTAAAAGACGGCCACTTAATTGTACCTAGATTATATTTAAAAAAAAAAACAATAAAATTTCATTTAATAATAAATAAAAAAACTACAAAATTTATCATACTTTAAATCCAACTTGTTGAACTTCATGAGCACGTACAACATGTGTAAAATTATTTTTTTCAAGAAATCCCATAAGTGCTTCATTAGTAAAATATTTTCCTGTACTTCTTTTTATATTATTAAAAAATCCATTATTAGCACCAATTGGTATTTGAGCATTTGTATTTGTATCAATAGAAAATGGATCATTCCACATTATTTCCCATGCTAATGGTGATTCAATTTCTGGATCACTTAATGGTATAGGTATACTATTAACTGTTGAAATAAATTCATCCGGACATGAAGCAGGACTTGGAATACCACCATGTACACATAAAATCTAAATAAAAAGTTTTATTTATCATATTACAAACAATTCGAAATTGCTTTAACATTTTATCACTATATGTAAAAAGAAAGATATGTTTTAGAAATTTAAAACGTACTTTATCATCGATTATTGCAGCCAATGGAAGTACATCGAATACTGAATTAATTGCATCCCAAACTTCTTTACCAAGTATATCACCAAATTTTCCAAGACATTCTCTATAAAACGTACAAAAATTGAAGAAAATTCAAAATATATCACTTCTATGTTTTATTCTCAATTCAGAAAAATCTTCTTTATATTCATAGAAGAAAATTTAACTTACTTAAAAAAACTAAACATTTGTTGAACTTTTCGAATTTCATGATTTCCTCGAAGAAGTAAAATTTTTTTTGGACATTGAAATTTTGCAGCTAATAAATAAATAACAACCTAAACAAAAAACATTATTTTTTTTGTTTTTAAATTAAATAATATTAATATAAGAAATTTTACTTCTAATCCATAAATACCACGATCAACATAATCACCAAGAAAAAGAAATGATGCTGGTGATAGTAATGGTGTTGCACGCCATAAACATTTTTCAAAACAAATTAAATCTTGATAATTTCCATGTATATCACCAAGAATATAACATGGTGATGATACTTTTAAACAACGTAATTCATATTTAATTATTTCACGAATATCTGTACATAAATTAATAACTGATCGACCTAAATTAATAAATGAATTTGGTGTCCACATTAATGCTTCTTTTGTTTGATCACGTTTTTCAAAAAAACGTAACATTTCTTGAATATTTGTAGCAATTGTTCTCTAGATAAAAATTAAAAAAGCATAAAAAAATAAATTTATTTTGTATTTTTACTCGATCAAATATTTCTTCAGATGCTGATCGTGGTAAATTTTTTATTGTTTCTTCAGTTGTTCTACTAAATTGTTTATTATAATTCATAGTACGTAATGATTCAACTTGATGAAGTACACCTGTTTTTTTTAATGTTACACAATGATCAGCTAATTCATAATTTATATTTCCTTGAACTAAAAAATATTTTAATTGAATATTCTTTTCATTTTAACATACCATGTTCATATTGATTAATATTTTTATTATTATTATATTGTCTAAAAAGATTTTTTATTTTATTTAGAATAATAAAGACAAAAAACATGAATATTTTATAAGAAAAACAGACCTGCATACTCGTATGAGATCTTGTGTAGGACCTATAAGACGAAATAGAACAGATGTACCACGATATTTTAATTGTCCAACTGAATTTAAAAAATCAGATAATAATATTTGATTATTTGCTTGTAGATTAAAAGAACTGAACATAATAAATTATAAACAAATATATTTTATTAAATAAAACTCACTTAAATGCTGATAAAATTTCATTATATGGTATAATATCATTGTTTAATTTACCGGATTTAAAATTTTGAGCATCAGTATGAAGATCTCTAGAAGAAAAAAAAAGATTCTTCTAAAAATTCACTTATTTTAAAATTCTATCCAAATCACACAATGCAATACATCATATTACAATATTAGACAAATAATTTTAATTGATAGTTAGATATCATGAAATAATAGAACATCAATAGTTCTCTATTGATACTATGCATTCATTAATTTCAAATTTATTTGCATCGCCTTAAATATCTACAACAATGAATAAATTATAAAGTTTATTCTTTCTCTTTGCTAATTACAATCTTATTTAACTCAGTTTAGTGAGAATATATGATATGAAAACGTTCTTAGAGATGTTGTGAAACCTTACATCCAACCGAATCACATATAATCAACTATTTGATATTAAAAAAAAAGCTTACCGAAATTCATCTATTGTTAAAGATCCACTATTTTTCGTATTATAAAAACGAAAAATATATCGACAACGTATTTCCGCAGGTGTTCCTTAGTAATTTATTTAAATAAAATATGATTAAAATAAAAAAATAAATAATTAATACCTCCATGTGAAGTACCTGGATCCATTGCAGCTAAACCTAAATTAAAGAATAAATTTCTTGTGTTTTTTAAATAATAATCGAAATTTATTAACTAACCAAGTAAATAATCTGAATAAGTTAAATAGAAATTTTGTTGAACATCAAATGCACGAAAATAAGCTTGTTTTCTATTTTTTTCTGTTTGTATTAATTTATTATCCATTGCTGCACTAAAACTTTCAAAACTCATATATTCACTAGGAAATGTATACGAATAAAATTCTTTAAATATACGTTCTTGAACTAAATGAAATGAAGAAAAATTTTATTTTTAAATAAAAAAATATGATATACTTTTATTATTAAATTTAGCTGAACTAATTAATTGTTCTTGTGGTGAATTAGATGATTGATTACAATCAATAAATTGTAATGTTGGTTCTTCAAATATCTGTACACCAGATATTAAACTATCTAAAGAAAAATAAATAAAAATAATTATTGAATATATCTTAATACCCCATCCTTTAGATTGTTTTTGTTCAAGAATTGCTTTTAATATATAATAAGGTTCAAGTCCAAGTAACTCTCGATTTTTAATACCCATTTTTAATCGTTCTAAATTCATCCATGTTGATTTTATTGAATTAGAAGTATTTGCATCTGTCTAAATAATTTTTTTTTTCTAATTATTAAAAAAAAATATTAAATTTTAGATATATAAATAATTACTAATCGTCCTTTCGTAAGTAAATAATATGTTTGTGTACTTGGTAAATATGGTAATCCATCAGCACATCGAATTTTTAGTACCGATAATGGTTCAAAATCATATGAATTACTCTAAAGTATATATATATAATTTGAAGGTAAAAATCTTGAATGAATATTAACTTTTTTTGCTATTCGTTTAGCAGCAATAGCTCGTGTTTCACCCGATTGAATTTCATCAAATGGAAACCAATAACCACGACCAAAATTTTGTTCAGTAAGAAGTATAGCATCAAGATCTGGCTCGATAATAACACATATAACTAACTTCATTTAATTATTTAAACAACAAAAAATAACATGTTTGATATTTATTTACTTTTGTTTTAGAAATCTGAAGTATATATTGATAATAGTAGACTTGTTTGTTATTGAATCCAATAGAAAGTAAAACGAATACTTTCGTTTATAAAAGATGTCACCATTCAGTGAATAAGTTTAATTTTCCTAATATATGTATATAAGAAAAAAAAGGAGAATATATCTTATATTTAATATTATTGAAACAGTTTATAATGAAAGAAAAATAAAATCTCCTTGAAATGAAAGACGTAACAAAGTCATATAAGTAATTTCAGTTCCGACGATATTTTATGATGTTGATTCAATTTTGATTAAGATTGGAATAAATTTTATTGTATTCAAAATGATTAATTTTATAACTAAAGATTATTTTAATAGGTATTAATGTCATAAATTTAAATCAAATTTGGATTTATCTTTATTTTTGTATAGATATAATAAGAATTTTTATTATTTGCATGTCATTTCAAATACTAGATAAATGCTTTTATAAACTTTAATAATAAGAAATGTTTGCTTTTTTTGATCATTTTGACTATATTATATTTAAGCTTTTTCTATCCATGTGCATTTCTTTTCGAACTATTCAATATAGATCAAATGTATAAAAATTTCTTGACATCTCTTTCACTTATATTCATGTCAGAGAGTGCATGGATTTCTTTATTTTTTTGAGAATCATTATTATTTTATGATTATAGCCTATAAACATCATTTGTCCCTATTTTTGTGCATTATTAAAAAGATTATGCACTAGGCGACATTATGGTTCTAAATATATATGATAAAACTTATGAGAGACAAGCACATAGATATATATCATATTTATTGACATTAATACAAAAAATAATCGTGAGAAATATTATACTTGAAAAGGAAATCATGCGTATGATGCTTCTTATGATTATTTATTGTAAGGAAATATCGGTGTAGAATTGGTTGCATGCTTGACAGAATTGTAGTTCTTGTTGCACTTTCCACAAATTATAATTTACATACATGTAATTCAATAATGCATGTCACAGCTTGAGGGTAATAATGACATGTCAAAAATGAGGATGTGCCCCATGAAATGAATAACCTGATGCTCTCATCGGTAAACGAGGATCAAATATTACCGTTAAGCTTTTAAATTTGTCAAAATATTACAAGAAGATGATATCTATATTCATATTGAAGTAGCAAAAAAATGCAGCAGATGAAGGTTTCAAAATAAGAAAAAATTATATGGATTATGATAAATTTTTAAAGCGTCTATTGCCTGCTTTCATGTGACATTTCATCAATATTAGACTAGTTAACTAAATATTATTCATATTTATATCCAAGTTTTTGATATTAAGATTTTAACAAGAATTCAGCTTGTCAAATTTTGATTCTTGAAGAGAATATTAGGAAAAAAAGGCTGACGAATTGATATTATAAAACAAAACAAAAGTAAAAAATGTGATCTTACTAGATAACAATCGATTAGAATTTTAAAAATAATTCATTTTCAATGTGAACCCATCCTCTGATATATTCATAAAAAAAAATTGAAAAGCTAAATTATGTATGTCATTATTTATTGTATTGTGTTAAAAGAACTGAAAAGAAAATATAAGATTATATGTACAAACACATATAAAGAAAATTTTGTCATGCATTAATACGATGTTGATGTAATAGTTTATTTCTATTTGCAATTGGTAATAATCCTGAAGATTTTTTAATACATACACCAAATGTTATATTCCAAAAAGCCATACGAAATTGTTTTGAACAATAAGCATATATAATTGGATTAATAACTGAATTAAAATATCCAAGCCATGTTATTAATGTAACTGTATTAACATTTAATAAATGTTTTTCTGGTGGTATAACATACATAATAAAAAAAGGTAACCAAAGTATTATAAAACCACCAACAACAACTGCTAATGTTTTAGCTGTTTTTTGTTCTTTCATAAAACGAATACGTTCTCGTCGATGAACATCACCTGGTGTACCATTACTACTTGCACTTGTACGTGGTAAACCTGATGAATGAATTGGTGTATATATAGGTGTACGATTTGATGTATCATTTGATGATATTTTATCATCATCATCTTCATCATTTGTTAATGAATGATTTGGTGTATAAGTAAATATTTGTTTGGATTTATTTTGTGATAAATTTTTTGATGATGATGATGATGATGTACAACAGCAATAATAACAACAAGATAAAAAATAGTTTTGATTAAGATTATTTTCATTTGAATTATTAAAATGACGTGTTAATGAAGATGATTTTGATGATTGACTTGATTGTACTGATGAATTATGTGTTATTCTATGTTGTTGTTTAAAATTTTCAATTAATAATGCTGATGGTGAAGTTTGTATTAAACGTGAAGTTTTTATTCGACGATTTATACGTGTTGGTTCTGGTAATGATTGTTTTTGTCGCATAAAATATGGATATGTTGAACTATTGGAAAAATTTTGTTGCATTATTAATGGATTTGTTGTTGCTCTTGTTCTCATTGGTACAACATTTAATTGTTGATTATGAGTTTTTTTATATTTATCTGTATTTTTTATTATTGATAAATGTGTTAATTCAGTTAATGATTGTGTTGTTGTTTGATGTAAATCTTTATTTACTAATGGAAATAGATTTTCATGTTTAGTATTTTCTTTATTTGATAATATTAAATCATCGAGGTCATTCTAAAAGGAAATATATATTAATTTAATCTTTTAATTTCAATCAATAAATAGAGAATACGAAATTAGTTATATGACAAAAAAAAGGAAAAATATTTGAGACAACTTATCTTTTATAATATCATATAATTATATGAGGAAGTAGAATAATCCTTATGATTTTCTAACTGTTTCAATGTTCAACTATCGGATACAATTACGCCCTGGTGTTCTACTTTTTGTTCTTTTAAGAATAGAAGATATAAATATCGAGCTACTTCCGTTCTATGATGATCTAAAAGGACAAAAAAAGAACAAAAAGTAATTATCCTTTATCTTTGAGTAGTTTTTACGTAATGGAATTTGTTTCGAGGAATAGTCATGAATATTGCACAGGTCAACGAATGTATAAGAACCTTGAAACAATCTGACTCGAATTTTCTTTTTTAGAAATTATTCATTTCTATATTCTAAGGAATGTTATGAGTACATTCTATCTTGACATAACATTTCTATGAGCAAAAAAAAAAAAAGAAAAGGATTTGTCTAATACTTCATAATCGGCTCATACATATTCTTTATTCATTTGAAGAGTCACTTAACAATGTCAAAAATTTATAACAAATCATAAAGGCATATAGAAGTTTATTAATCTTAAGAATTAATATATAATATATTTAATTACTTCTCTTTGCCTATTCAATAAAACTAATTAAAATCTAACGTCATCAAGAATTAATTACTAATATTTTTTTTTGTTTTTATTTTATGGATTACTTGTGATAAAGAATCTCATTTTGATAAACTGAGATTTAAAATTAATCGGATTTCATTATGTTTTATTAATAATAATAATCATATTAAATTATTAAATAATCTTACTTCTTGTTTAAGTGTATCTTTAGTATTTGTTGTTGTGGTTGATATAGAAGCAGCTGCTACAGCTGCTGCTTTTAATTGTCGACTATGACTTAATTCTGTATTTAAATCACGTATTTTACTTGATGTTGATTGTTCAAATGAACGTGATCGACATTTAATTAATGGTGATAAAGAATTTTCAAATGTTTTTAATTCATAACATGGTGATTCATCATTACGAAATTGATATTCAGCTGCAATTTGTGATAAATACTGACGACGATATTGATAAGTATCATCTGATATAGTATTTAATTTTTTTGTTGAATTTTTACATGGATGACAAAAAATAGATGTTTTAGAATTTGATGTTGATATATGTACAGGTGAATCTGTATGATTATTAGAATTAATATTATTAGTATTCATATTATTATTTGTAAAACGATAAATAAGATAACCATTTTGATTTTGTTCAATTGTTGGACAATTACTAAATGAATAATGTGCCTTTGATGATGGTCTTAATGTTTGATTATTTTGAGATTTTTTTTGATAACAAAAACAACAACATGAAGAAAATTTTGGAAATTTTTTTTTCTTATTTAATATATTTATATTATTTATTGTTGAATCATTCTGATTAGATTTTAATGATAAAGTTGATGATTGATGATTATTATTTTTATTATTATTATGAAATTTTTTTATTAAATTTTCACGATCATAAACAACCATAAATATACGTATATAAACAAATATCATAACAACACCTGGAAGATAAAATGAACCAAGTGCTGAATAAACAACATAACCTCGTGCAGTATTTAAATCACATTTATGTTCTTGTTCAACCTAAAATTATAAAAAAAAAAAATTTTATATAATTAACATATAAATTTTTACTGTTTGACGTCTATTTTTATCTCTCCAACCAAATATCGGTGGACATGTTATAACAGCTGAAACAATCCATACTAATAAAATCATAACACGAGCAAGAAATTTTGATCTATATGCTGTATATGTTAATGGTTTTGTTATAGCCATATATCGATCAACGGATATACAAGCTAAATTAAGTATACTTGATGTACATAATAGAACATCAGATGATACCCATAGATCACATAAAATTAATCCAAGTTTCCATGAACGATCACGTTGATAACAATAAATACTTAATGGAAGAACAAATATTGCAACTAATGCATCAGCAAATGCTAACGATGCTATAAAATAATTGGTTACTGTTTGTAAACGACGTGTACGAAAAAAAGCACATATTACAAGTAAATTACCAAGAAATGCACTTATATCAATTAATATCATACATGTTAAAGTAACTATACGAATCCACATGGGCATTGTTGATGTTGTACTATTATTAAATGTAATATCGGATACATTGACGAATGTCGATGATGATGATGATGATGTGAATGTACTCATGATAATTATTTATTATACATATATTTAAATTTGACTAAATAAATAATTTTTTTTTTATTATTTTATAATAATAATATTAAATGATAAATAAAAAAAAAATTCAAACTACTACAAAAAGAAAATAATAATAATAAAATAACGATAGCCTATGGTTGTCTCTTTTATTTTTTCTGCGTATCATTGAATTAATTCTCAACTCTTGTTATTATTATATTCTAAAAAAATAAAAATTAGAATATAATCATATATTCTACTCTCGTCCTATCTATAGTAATAACGTAAATAAGCAAATGCATTGTTAAATAGTATGATGTTGTTTTCTATCTCTATCACCTTTTTTATCATTCGATACTCCGTTGGATGTCATTTCCATCGTATGATGACTATGCTAACTGTCTATTAAGAAGAGAAAGAAAAACCTATATATTAAGAAAAAAAAGAAAGAACAAGATAATAAGATCGGCAGTTTTATCATCATCCTACACAAGAAAATCTTTAATCACAGGCACTTGTATATGACAACGGGTGTGCAAGTATGTCATCGTTCTCTATGATTTATAGCATATATGTGTCAGCTATTTGTCTCGTTATCAAAGATCATGTTATCGGTTTCTATCCGGTAACAAACAGATTTGAAAATGTCATCACTCTTACTCTCATTAATAATTAACGCTCTGTTATATCAATAATAGAAAATTAAAGAAAAATGAATAAGTACTTATTCTTATGTAAGATAATAAACTCTATGAACAAAATATATCTATGAATAATTTAATCAATAACGTTATTAAAAAATTAGATAAGAAAAAAAAAAAAAGTATACTACTATATTCTATAATAAATAAAGTAATAATGCCATCTGGTGAATTTTCTATATAAAACTAAAAATAGTTACTTTATTATTATGTTCAATATATTACGGAAATGCAAAGAGATTTTTGTTCGGTATTAATGATAGGTAATCAAGAAGGAATCATTATCAGAACTGATTTTTGCCTTTTCTTTTTTTTTTCTTCTTCGAATGAGTACTTAGTATCGACAAAAAGGAAGAGAAACAGAATGAAAGCATCCTAATTCTATAAGCAACACAAACAAGAATGATTCGCTGATTTTTTTTTTTGACACTCATATCAACATTGAATTAATAATTACGTGCAACGGTACTTATCGATGCTTTCTATCTCTTATTTATTGACATCATGTGTTCCATTTTAAAAAGATACAATTAAATAAAAAATAGACATAGTAATATACTAGTTCAAAAGTGAATATAAGGTCAATAGAAATAATTTACTCATATGAGATACATAAAATTAACACAATAAAATAATCAAATAGAAAAAAAAATCGTTTAAAAGAGTTTGTTTTCTCAATTTTTATTTGCTTTTAACTTACATATGTTTTCCAATATGGCTACATTTCAAAGATAATATTCTCTAGAAGAAAAAAAATACATTATATATAACATCAGTTAAATTAGTTTTTTTTGTCTTATTTTATATCATGGTTGTTCATCGGATGCCTTAAACGATGAAGAGTATAATCATAGAAGAAAAAAAAAAGCAAGATCTTACAATAGACATTTTATTATTTTCTCTAAAGACGCTTTTCTGTCATCTAATATTCTAGAAATTTAATGAAATATTAGCACTTCTTCATGTGAAACTGCTTATTTTCTTATGTAGATTACTTTTCTTTTATTTAAAAAAAAAGAAGAGGAAAATGATTCTTTTATTATTTATAAATAACATACGGATAAAAGAAAACATTTATCTGATGAAGTTGCATTATCTTAATTGTAAACGTTTCTATACAAAAAAAAAGAAAGAAAAGAAATTAAGATCATATTAGATAACCAGAATTCTAACGTATGTTATCATAATTGATCATTAAAAGAAAATCATAAAAGCTACTATCAGTTCTATTTATATTTTCTTAAATAAACTTTAATATACATACTATACTTGACTTGTTTTCTTACAAACAATATCAGTATGACATTATATTTTTTATAATCATCTTATAAATATCACGAAGTTATACTATATGATTTCTTTAAAAATGACCTTAAAATATATGACAATTCAAGGTATAGAATAAGAAAAAATAATATTTTACTCATTATTTCTTCAATCATTTTTCTTTAATAATGTGAAAAATAAAATGAAAGTAAAATATTATTATCTACAGTTGAAAAAATTTGAAGAGATTTTTTTCCAAGCAATTTATGAGAATCATTCAATTGTTAAAGATGAAATCATGTGGAAGACTTTTTCAACTATCTCTATTTTTAGCAGACGATTATCATATTAACTTTCATATTTATCAAAAAATAAAATTTTTAAGTGTTTCTTTCTTTTTCTTTTTTAAATTTATTAAATAATTTAAGTAAATAGATAAAATATTACAAGATAATGAAATCTAAATTTCATTTATTATTATATCTTATAATAAATTCTAATTTTTCGTTGCTTACTTTAAAAAGAATATTATAATAAAGTATTTTAGTTGAATATCGTATTAGAATTCATTGCATGACTTTTTTACTTGAAAACACTTAAAGAAAAATGAGTCGGTTTTTTTTCTTCTATCTATTTCATTTTAATGAGAAAATGAGAAGAAGAAGAAGAAGAAGAAAAAGATGACTATGATCATTTCATATCTAATAGGTTTCTATAACCATGAAAGAAATCGTTAAAATATGTTTCTTACTCAAATAAACAATATTATTTCTTATATATATATAGATTATGTTTTAATCTTACAGACACCTGTTCTTTTTGATGAATAAACATTGTTCGATTTTTATCTTTTATATGCATTTTATTGACAGTTACGTATGCGTGTTTATGAGATATCAAATGAGAATATTATCTCGAAGGAAAGACAGCAACAAGGGAAATCAACAACAACAAAAAAAGAGAGAAAAGAAAAGAGAAATAGAATGCACTAGTTAATCTGATTGACAAGCAACATTGGATGTGGTTATACGAACCTCATGTTGTTTGTCATCAAAAATAGATGATGATGATAAGAGAAAATGAAGACGAACAAACAATATTTTCTAATTGTGTTTATGTAATATAGCAAGTGAGTCTTGTTTAATTTCTTATATATTGTTATACAATTGTGATATGAATATCCTTGATTTATAATGTAAAAAAAAAAATTTTTATTTGAAATAATATATAAATATATTTAAAATAATCGTTTATTGTTAATTATTAATGAAATTGATCAGAAAGTAATTTATCGATAGGATCAGAAAATAACTTTTATTATTTCATTACTTAATGTTGACAGTTAATCATTATCATATGCAGATTCTTTCTCGAACAACATATCAATAGTTTTTGTGACAGAAAAAGAAAAATGCCAGAAGACATATTTTTATTATAATGACAAATATCAAATTTTTTTTTTTCTCACTCTATTAGTATTTTGTCAACATGACCAGATCAAGTACATGATACATATATATATTCAATAGTTGAATACAAAGGGAACTCTAATTTTTCTATGCATCTTATTTTTTGTTTTTTACGTACAATCAAAAAGTATATATAAAGGTCATATAAACTATAAAATAATCGATTCCATCGATATTATCATAATGACGTTTATATATATGTATATATCGAAAGAGACGACTAGATTTATTTATTTAAACATTTAAAGAAAAGACAGTGAAAATTGATAACATATGCTTTATAAAAATCTAATATTTTTAATATAATACATATTTATAAATAAAATTATTTTATATTTCATTATAAATCGATAAAATTTGTCTAATATGATATTTTTTGTCGTTTTACTATTGGAGATTCATCAATTGTATGTAATTCAATACCACTATCATGTTCTGATATTATTGACTAAAATAAAAATATATATTTAAAAAAAATAAAACAACAGAAATTTAATACTTGTATACATACATTAAATATATTTGTTAAATATTCACATTGTTCATTTTTATTTTGTAATTGTTCATTTTCTTTAATTAATTCATTAAATAATTCATGAAGCTATAAACAATAATAATAAAAAAAGAAATAAATAAATAAATTTTTTTCTTTTTCATTAATATATACTTGTCGATTTTCTCTTAATTGAACTTCAAGTTTAATTCGAGCACGTTCAGCTAATATTTTCCAATAGCTATTCGATGCATGAACTATTATATAAAAGATCATATTTTTAAAATAATCTGATTAATAGAAGTTTCTATTTTTTTCTATTCAAATAAATAGAACGGAAAAGGATGTGCTCAATGAATATACTTATTTTATACAATATTTAACAAAAATGAGTATTTAATATGAAGAAAGAAAATTTTTTTTATATAGATTTTCTATGCAAAACTTGAAAAAAATGCAATAACTAAAAAAAAAAATGTCGAAAGATTACACTTGATGCAATTTCAAAATCAATTGACGAGTTAATTGAACAAGTATGTGCATACGTCATGATAGAATCATTGAGAATAAAAATAATGGGTCAATTTATATCGAATTTTGTTTAAGTTTTTTCATGAATGAAAAAAATTAGTAGAATGTATGATTAAGTATTTTATCATTACAATAAAGTCTTAAATTGCTATTGTACTTTTTTACTTTATCAGTTTCTTTTTTTAGTAAGTACTCATTATTTTTCTTTGCTGAATTAATTTAAATATTTATCTTAATAATTTATTATATCGATATATATATTTCAAAAGACAACAGATGAATATTATTCTAAGATTATATCAAATGAGTTCTTAAAAATTGTTGAATAGTTTTTTTGAACTAAAGTACACTACCCTATTTAGTCCTCATTAATATCACTTTGAAATTCTATTAATAAAAACAAAAGTAAATTTGCAATTCTAATAGAAATTAAATAAAATATTCATTTCTAACAAGTTAAAAATTCTTTTATTTTTTTAACACTTGAAATTTGTTACAAAAGAATTTATTCATCTAGTAAATTTCTTCCACTTATGAATTCAAAAATAATTCTTATTAAAAAAAAAAAAAGAACAAAAGGAAATTTACTTTGAATAAATTTTTCAAATTCATTATCATTCATATTTTCTCCTTGAATTAATATATCATCAATATCATTTGATGTATTTGTACTTTTTGAACAATTTTCAATTCTATTTGTTTGTAATAAAATTTTATGAAAATTTTTTTTTGATGATGGAGTCGACGTTCTCTTAAGCATTATAAATAAATAATAAGATCTAAAAAAAGTTTGTTTTTTTGTTTTTTTTTATTTTAGTTATATAATGAACTGTACATGTACGCAATAAAGAAATACCACATGCATCATGAAGCTTTGATATAGATAAAAATAAGCAAATTTAAACAAAAAAAAGAAAATTATAATTAATTCTCAGTTTTTTTTTGTTTTTTTAAATAAAAATAAAATATTTTGAAACGATTTTATTCAACTGGTCTTGTACGATTAAGTGCAGTTTGTAATTCACCTGTAAAATTAGCTTGTTGTAAACGAATACGACCTTGAAAATTTTCGGAATTTCTTAAACTATTTAAAATATCTTTTGTTTTACCAAAATAAATTGAATTAAGTGTTTGTCGAATTTTATTTTCCATTTCTTCAACCATTTTACCAATATTAATAATATGTTGAGAAAATTCTGTTATTTGAGAATCACTTTCAAGTTGTCGTGTTAAACTTCCACCTAAATTCATCATACCAGACATTGTTTTATGTGTTTGTAACCAAAGCATAACTGTTGATGTTAATTTATAATGTGCTAAACGACCATTTTGTTTTTCTTGTACTTCAATAACATGAATTGAATCCCAACAACCTTTAATTTTTTTACTACCATCACCAACTTTTTTTATAAGTACAACACCAGCAAAACCATTTTCAAGATCCCAAAAATATACAGATGAAACACCACCTTCAAAATACATTTCACGATATTGTTCAAATGCTTGATTTGCATCGATTTCTAATTGACGAAGACGATCAGATGGAAGATTTCCTGGAAAAATGAATATATATATATATATCTCTTTATTAAATCATTATAAAAATTTTAGTAAACCGTTGCTTATAATATTTATAGTTTTCGAAGAGAAAATGGTATAGTCTAAATTCGCTCATTTTTTCAATGTATCTATGAAAATTTTCTGGTTAACTGTCTAATAAATTTTATAGATAGACTAAAGTTTTGCATCATATTTGAAGATATATATAGTAAAATTTATTGCTTGTAATGTTTTTAAAACTAAGTCAAAATCGATTATAGCTTTTCGAATTAAGCCTAATAAAATTTCATTACTAAATATAGCGTCACAAATTTGCATGTATTTCGTGATGAGAGTATAAAGAAATATTTCTAAATTAAATGAGAGAAAATTGTACAGCGAAGCGTAGTATATTAAAATTCATATTTGACATGAAATTAGATTTCGAGCAAGAGTGATTTCATATACGTTTACATATGAAAATGGATTTTATAATATTACTGTTGCAAATAATTTCGTACGCTTAGTCCATTCTCTTTGCTAATTAAATTTAAAAATATATCTGCAAAAAAAAGCTAGCTCTATCAAGAACTTCATTTAAGTTTACTCAATTAATAAACAATCAGAGAAAATTTTTTTTATCCCTGATTTTGATTGTAATGTATTTAATTAATTAATTTCAATTGAAATAAAACATACCATCAAAAGGTGGTGTATATGTATTTGTCCATGGTGATCTATATGAATCACCATCACGATTATAATCACATAATAAATAATCTTTACCAACTGTTCGATCACGAACAACTTTAAGTGGTTGATCAATAGCAGCTAAAAGTTCTTCAGTTAAATTAGGTATAAGATCAATAAGATCAGAAAGATTTTTTTCCACTTGTTGTGGAGGTAAACGTCGCATCAAATCAAGTGCACAATCTAATTGTGAATCAATTGATGCATTCATTGTTGTAGTTGTACTACTAGTCATCTAAAATAAAATCCGAATATTATTAAAATAAAAAATAATTTCTATGTAAAAATAATTAAATCTTAGTTCTATTTAGTCATAATATTTATTACTAAAAAGAAATAAGAAAAAAATTATAATCATTATTTGAAGAAACAGAATTTATCAAAAAAAAATAATTTAAATGTATTTCTTGTCTGCTGTAATTTCTTTCTTTTATTCACATGCACAAAAAAACACCAAAAACTTCATATTTAAATATCACATCCTTCAAGAAATTGAAAGACATGAAAACAAAATCTTTTGAATCAGTATTATAAAAGATATATCAACAAGAAAAACAAAAAATTACTATAATCACAATGAAGAAACGAGCAGAAAACAAACATTTTCTTACAATGCGTGTAATTCATTAAAAAAAAGGATAATAGGAAAATAGATTGTTGTTAAAAGTTTGTTTTAGTTTTCATTTATGATTTTTTAGGTCTATTACGGAACACCTGAGATGGAATAAATTGAAGAGTTGCTCTATTTATTGGAGGAGCTGAAGTCATTTGCTGAGGTTGTAATGGTGAAGATTGAGATGGGATATGAGAAGTTGTTGTAGATTGACCTGATCCCATAGATATATTTTGCATTTGCATTGGTAATGCTTGTTGTTGTTGTTGTTGTTGGGCATAATTTATAGGCATTGAAGTAGCCATAGGCTGAATAGTATAGTCAGGATATGGATTTTCCGGAGGTATATCATATATTGGCAAAAACGATTGACCATTTAAGTCATAGAACTGCGGGGGACCTTGACCCATTGGATTGAATGATGAAAAAGGATAGTAATTTGCTGGTTGTTGAGATCCAAATGGCATATACGCCGGAAATTGTTGTTCAAATGGATATGGTGGCATTTGTGACATATATTCGGTACTTTCAGTTGTTACTAAAAGATAATAATAAAAATTTTATAATGAAAGAAAAAGTTAATCATATACATGGAGGTTGAACATATTGATATGGTGGATATGACCATTGTTGCTGAAAGGACATTCCAGGATTAAAAGGCTGTGATGGTATTGATGCGTTAATTTCTGATGATTGTTGTAGAGCATTTTCTACTGGTTCAAAATCTTGAATGGCACGCAAAAAAAAAGGATCTGCTGATGAATTTAAAGTTGAAGATGTCGAATGTGTTTCTGCTGGTATATTAACATTCATTGGTGGTGGTGGTGGTATGATTTTTGAATCAGATAAATTTTCCACATGTGATGTAATTAAAGATGGATTTTCCATTGAAATACCAGGTTGTGTTGGTATTTCTGTTGATGATAAATTATTTATTATTGATTCTTGTTCATTATTTTTAATAAAATCTGGTTTATCACGTGTAGATAATGGTGGTGCTGATTTTGGTTTAGGTACTGTATTATTATCGTTTGAATCCTTTTTGAAAGTACGAGCCGATTGTTGTTGTTGTCGAAAACTTGATATTTGTTCATGTGAATATGGTTCTGAAATATTATTTGAAGTTATAGATCGTCGTTGATGAGAATTCATTGAACGAAGTCGAAGTGAATGAGAATAATTAAGTAAATGATATGAACGAACTTTAATACGACATCTTTGTTGATTTTTTCCAAGTAATATAACATGAAGACTATTTGAAGGTAAATTATCAAATAATACTTCATAGTATATATCTAAATTAGTTCGTCCAAATGTAATACCAATAATTGTACCACGTGTACCAATAGGTATACCCGTTGCAGAAGATACATTAACAACCCGATCATATATGTAAAATATTGTACTCGCATCTGGATTACACATACCAAATGATTCATTTGGTTTAAATAAATTATGTGGATCCAAAGGAATAGTTTTTATTGTTTTAGGTGAATTTTTTGCTAATTGTTTCTATGAATAAAAAGCAAAATAGAAATATTTTCATATAAAAAAAAAATTTTACTGTATAAAATGTTTTAACATTTTTTTCAATTTCATTAACAATAGGTTCATCAAGTATTTGCCAACTACTATCTGCTAATGACATTGAATAAGTTGGTAAACTTTTAATCCATATACGAACTTTTTGTAATTCATGTTTCCTATTAAAAAAAATGAAAACAATTAAATTTTTATTTATCAACTATAATGATAAATTGAATATTTTTTTATAATTACCCATCTTTATCTGGCCAAATATTTGATTCGAAATAATTATCATCTCTTGGTTTTTTTTGTATTTCATTAATAATTTCAGGAAAACTAAAGAATATTAAATATTTTATTATCGTTACAATAAGAAAAACTAACCGTGATACATAATCAGATATAATAATTATAGCTGCATCGGAATAATACCATACTTCATCCATTTTTCTTGTATAACCATGAAGCTAAAAATAAAAATTCGTTCAGTTATAGAAAATCTGGATTCATCTAAATAAGATTTTCTATTTTCAACTCATTTTATAATAATTTAAAGATGAAAATTATTAGTCAACTGAATTTGAATAATGAAACTTACTCAATTATACTGATTAAAACAAGTCATTTTTTTATGCTCGTACTTTTTTTCAAAAACAGCTTCACCCTCAAGATTAGTTATTTATTTTGGAAACATCTATCACGATAGCGGCGCCTTTTTTAATCGTTTATTGTAGCCCAAAAGAGTTAAATATTAAGCATGGTGTACATCGACAAGTTGTCAGTCACAATGAGCATCACTAATCTAAATACTAATAATGATGACTAATAGTCTTTTTCATTGATAAGCACATTTCCGATGTCTAACAATGCAAAAATGAGTACTATATATCGTCTTTCCATATTAAAGCAAAAAATAAGTTTATATAATAGAAATCTGAAGTAATTAAACTGTTCTATTAACTTTCAGCTCATGTTTTGTCTATTATAGTAGATCTTAATGTTATTAGTTAAAATCATTAAGAAGGCTATCACTCCTTGAGCTGTTGAATCCGATTGATGACCATTACATTAAATATTTGACATCTGATAATGTGTATATAAAAATATTAAACAAAATTATTTTGATCTAAAATTTTGCCTATGTAGGAGACTCATGGTTATTGAAATGTCCGAAAAATTTCAGCCAAAATCGATGCTTCTTTCTTATGTTATTGAATGTCTAAAAACAATGATCATCTATCACAAGAAAGTCAAAAAAAGTGAACAGTTTTGGAAATTTAGTATCTCGAGAATAAAATGTCCATTTCAACTTTAATTTCTTAGAGCTTCTCTATGGTCGCGGGACCTCTTCATAAAGGCAATTTCAAATAAAAATAATGTCTTGTAGCTTTTCTATAAATCTCTTATTTATCTTTATCACGGTCCTACAAATCAAACCGCTGATAGATACAAATTGGACCTTATCAGATCAAGTTAGATATGAGTGAAACTTCGAGCAGCGTCCAGCTTGTTCGCCTAGCATAATCTACCGACTTATATATATATATATATTGGTTTATGATTGATCTAAAAATCAATGTGTGAAAAAGCTATCAGTGCTTGTCATCCGTATGTATGTATCATAGATATGAGCTCAATGATTTTGAAAAATTTGACAATTTATTATTCTTCTCCATACTATGAACAAATTCACGTGATCTCATCTCAAAATAATACTAAGAAATCATACTAATGTTATTCTATTTTTGTTTATCAACGTTTATAAAAAATATCAACAAATAATATTCGATGCGACAGTGATGAGATAAATGTTAATCTGTTTTTTCTTTTAATCGACGTGTTCTGAAATCAATATCGCGAATAATTTTCATTCCAATATGTTCTATTCAAAAAAGTTAGACATTAACAACAATTTTATTTTAGAATATTTCTATTAATATTCTGAAGTCACTTTTGAACTAATAAGATTCTCTTAATGTTAATTTAATATGTATTCCGTATCTTGATAAAATTTACAATTTTTATCGAATTACTAAATTCTAGAAAAAAGCTAATCTATTATAAATAAATAATATTCTCAGAGGAGACCAAATTAGAGGCAGATATTAAAAAATTGAATCTACCGAGGACTGTAATATCTGCTTGATTCAATATTTGAACGATTAATATTCATTAGAGATTTTAACAAATAAATTTTAAGTATTATCTACCTGTTTAACAGGTTTATTAGACTTCCATAAAAGTCCAATATTAGTCGGATTAGCTTTTCGACGTCGATTAGTTTTACCAATAACATTAACTTTTCCAGTTATTTTTGATATAACACAAGGTAAGATATTTAAACGATCACCAATCTCTTGTGCTGTAAAATATTTTAATTGATATTTATTTAATTTAGGTGCTATTTGATGAATATCAGGTTGATGTACTAGTTCAGATGATTCCATTTGACATAAAACTGAATATTTTCCATGATTATCTTTATTTACTTTTTCTACATGACCTATAGAGGAATAATATGGTTGTTGAAGACCAAATATAGAATCATTTATTTTAAAATAATCATGAATTGTTTGAGGAATTTTGTCGAAATCATATTTATAATTTGGTAATTTAAAAAGTGTTGTTTGTAATGGATATGCTAAAGCTTGATTTGAAAAACACATTGTTGTTCGACATTTGTCTGATGATGATGAACATTTTGTACGATAACCAATCAATGGACTAACATAAAGTAAAATAGGTATTGGTCCAATTGAAATACCTTGTCGATTTCCATAATTTCGATTAATATTAAGTGCTTTTGTATATTCCATTTGTGTTTGTATTTCATTTGCTGGTAATGATACACATGCAACTGGTTTATTATTATTATTATCAATTGATATTTCAAATGCAGAATTCGATACATTAAGTGGTGTTTGAATAAAATTTTTATAATCTAGTTTATTATCATTATTTATTGGTTCAAAATAAAATGCTGAACCACCAGGAATATTTGACCATATATGTAAATGTCGATAATCACTAATAGCACAAACAATTCCATATTGAAAATGTGGCCAATTAACAAAAACACATTTACCAAGATAACGTTCAATTAATAATCGTTGATTTGTTATTTGAAATGGTAAAGAAGATTTATCATTTTTAGGATTCCATTCATCATTATATTTTATACAATCTGAATCTGGTCGATATGTTAAACTTAAAACAAGAGTTGCTGCTTGTGAACGTGATTCAAATAAATTAACAGCATTAGTTTTATAATCATATTTATATGGTAAAACATTTAAAATTGGAAATTTAGGAAAATATACCATATCTTTATCTTGAAAACGTCCATATTTTATTTGTTGATTTTCTAATTGATAATAATCAATTGAAAATTCTTTAAATGATGCTCGAGTTTCTTTTAATGATGGAAAATATGGATTATTTTGTAAAGAATTCTCTATTGGTTGTAATTTTGATGTTGTTCGAAAACATAATGATGGATATTGTTGATTACGATTTTGTTCATTTGAATCAAGTTTATTATAATGTTGTGTTATAGTATTTAAGAGAAGTTCTTCATCAATAAATGGAAGAAGAACAATAGCTTCCCAATCTTTTTTTTTCTCATTTTGATCTAATTCAAAATTTTCAGGATAAAAATGTAATAATGGACTAGCAGGATCGTTCATTAATGGTTGTAATTCAATTGGTAAAAGATCACTACTTGTTGGTGGAAGAACACCTATAAAATAATTATTTTTTTTTCAATTAATTTAAGAATATATTTTATTCTCAAAGTTTTTAAAAATAATCGAAGTTTAAATAAGTAAAACGCGTTGTATTCTACTTTTTAAAATTAAAAAAGTGCAAAAATTTTTATTTTTCAGTCAGTAAAGGTAGTAGTTTATGTTCAAAATCGATCATGATTCTTAAGATATCCTATATGTAATTTTAGTATTTGTTTAACATTTTCTAAAAAATAAGATATAACTCCTTAGTCTCTATTTTATAAAATAAATCTAATATTGATATAAAAATTTCATACTTAATAATTGTTCAAATGGTTTAAATGGTATTCCTTTATTAAATATAATATTTAAATTTTTAAAATTTTTTAAATCTGATAAATATGGTGCATAATGATGTGGATAAAACCATGACCATGATTGACAACCTTGATAATAATATTTTAAAATCCATTGTAAAGCTTCTATATATTGATCAACATATATTTGAAGTTGATCTGTTGATGTTAAATTAATTTTCATTTTTTCTCGATAATAATGATTTTTATGTTGACGAAATTCAGCTTCAATTAATGGCATTTTATTAATATCATCTTTGTTTATTACTTTAGGTTTTACTGAAGAAGTTTCTTTTTTATCATCATCATCATCATCATCATTATTTGATTTTGCACTAAGTGTATCAGAATCTGATGAAGGATCATTATCATCTGATAATGAAGATAAATCAGATGATACTTGTGCATTTAAAATAATTTTATCAAGTTTTTCATTATTAGAATTTTGATTTTCATTTGTTGATATATTCGTTAATTTATCTAATACGGCAAGATCAAAACCACTACTATCAGAATGAGATTTATTTTTGAATGAACCTTTCTTAGATTTATTTAATTTATCTAAATGTCTAAATGAATCATTATCATTTGCATATCGTTGATGATCGAATTTTGCTAATTCTGTTAGATAAATCTCAAAACGTGGTAAATTTAATTCACCATTCTCATTCATATAACCTAAATTTAAAAAATAAACAAAATCAATTAAATTTTAATATATCAAATTAAATTAACCATCAAGTGTGGGTAAAATTTTTTTATATGTATCCCATAAGATTGTTAATGCTTCTTCATTAATATGAAAATGTGGTAAATGTGGAATAAAATCATTTCCAACTAAATAACCCATAAGTATCCAATCATCAATAATATTTTCAAGATTATACGGAAATTTTAATTTATTCTTTAAAAATAAAAATATTTTCATAATGAAAGTAAAACAAAACACATACTTTTAAACTTACTCTTAGTGAACGAAATTCAAGATCGATATAATCACGTAATAAACATGTATGAAGTAAATGCCAAGTAATTTCTTCAGGTGAAAGACTAATTTATAAATATTGAAAAATTTAATTTAAAAAAAGAAACAACATATTGATTGTTACATTTTATTTATTTTTTTTGAACCATATTTAACTTCTTCACGTAAGAGTGTAAAATGCATTTCATGCGTTACTAACCCAAGCATAATCTAAAAAATTTATTATTTTATTTCAAAATAAAGAAAAAAACACATTTATATTACTAAATCTGCATCAAGTCCATATAAACAATGTTTTGTATTCATATCATATCCAGGTTGTGAACGTATATATCGAATATAATCCATTATTTTATGTTCACCTTCACCAGGTGTCTAATTAAAAAGAAAATAAATTATAAAAAAACAATAAAATAATTCATTTTAAAATATTTACTAAATGACCAGATAAATGAATATCAACATTTTCCCATAATGGATCAGTAGTAAGTTTAATATGTATAAAATATTTTAATTGTTCATGAAGATTAACCATGAATTTTGTTCCTTTAAAAAAATAAAAAAACCCGAACGAAATAATTTATATCAAATATAAAAAATAAATATATCTTTTACCAGGTGTAATAGAATTTGTATCAAAATGATTAGCAGCTGTTTCTTTGAATGATCGACCTGATTTTTCTGCAAGACTTTGTAATTTTTTTGTTCGATCACGACCAGCACGAAAACGTCTTGCACGTTGTTGATTCATTTTTGCTCGTGGTGCAACACCATCAATAGCCATAAAAAAAACTTTTTTTGGTTTTATCATTCGAAATAAAAACTTGAAAATTTTTACATAGATTTTTTTTTCTTAATTAAATTAAAACTTACATCAAGATAATAAAATATATTTCGAAATATTTCTTCTTCTGTTACATTTATTTCACAATTATCTTCATTTATATGTGAACATGTATGAATTATTCCATTCATATCCAAATAGAAATTATCAAAATCAGGTATCTTTAGAATAAGAAAAAAAAAGATAATAAATATATTATAAATGAATAAAAATATGAATACCTGATAATCATTGATTATTCCTCCAATATTTGGATATCTTTCTGATATCCATCGATAAAACTTTGGTACACCCATGATATTTAGATTTTAAAAATTCACTTGTATATATATGTATTAGTTTTATATAACTAAAAAATTTTCTAACCAATATAAAATTATTACAAAATGAATTTATTTAGTGACACATAATATAAAAAAAAATATAATTTATTTATTTTATAAATTGACTGAAATGAATGAATGATGGATAGATGATCTTTGTTTAATCAAATATTTAACCAATGAGATTTAAAATAATTTACAGCGCTCTCTATTTTTTTACACCAATACGAAAATAAAATATTGTTCATATGAATTATGAATGTATGAGAAGGGAATTGTACGTTTTTTTTTTATGAATAAAATGAATATCTTTCTAATAATATTATGTATTAATTTAATTAATGCTCAACTTAATTTATATCTTGATTCAATTTCTATTCAACAATTATTCAGTATTATATATTGAATATTTTCTTCATAATTTGAAAATTTTTTTTTTTTTGTAATATTTAGACTTGAATGAACATCAGTTATATTTTATTCATGAAAATCAAATTCGATATTCAGCATTGAAATCTTCTTTAATAGTACCTTCGAATATTCATTTTGTTCAATTAACTTGGAGTGAAGATAGATTTGATATTAATACAGTATGTTATTTAAATTTACAACTAATAAAAACTTAATATATAACTTATTATTTTTTTTTTCTTTCTATTAAAGCCAAAATTATATTATGAATATAATACAAGTTCAAGTGATGAACAAGTTGTATTACGACCAGTATTGAATATAAATGAAAAAGGGATTGTACCAAGAGAAATATCAAGTATGAATAAAAATTAAATTTCGATTAAAAGAATAACTTCTTTTTTTGTTCGTATAGCATTTAGTATATTCTTTCCTTGTTTATCATTAAATCAAGTTAATTGTTCAATATTTTTTCGTTTTTATAATTCAACAACAAATTATACATCAATGATAATAAATATAAAATTTTTAAAATTTTGTCAAAATGAATTTATTAATCGTTCTTTACTTACTCAATTTTATAATTCAAATGAAATTAATAATTATTTTCTTATTAAAGAATGTAAGTTTTTATAAAAATAAAAATGTTCTTCTATTTTTTTTTTGTTTTCATTATTCTTATTATTTAGCTCTTTATCGAGATTTTGCATCAACAACAATTGTTACTATATTAACTTATTCATTAATGATAGCTCTTATTGTTTTTTTACTTGTATTTTGTACAGCTATGAGTTTATTTTGTCTCTATCGAATGACAAGAGTTAAAAAGAAAACATCTGAAAAGTAAATATTTTATTCAATTTAGAATATTACAAAAAAACAGAATCTTATTATTTTCTTTTTTCTTTTTAGTTTGATTGATAATAATCAAGAACATCAAACATTACCAGTATCATTTGATATGACTAATTTTGAAGATGTTAGCTTATATTCATGTACTCAATATGATTTTTTAAAAACAGCTGATGAATTATTATCTTCAACAATATTTGCTGATTCTACTATTGATCAAAATCGAGTTACATTACATGAAATTATTATGGAAGGTATATTGTTAATTATTATTTCTTTTAAAAACAAAAAAAAATCTCTTTTTCATATTATTATTAAAGTCGATATAACCTAGATAAAATTTTACATACAAGGGTTGTCATTTACACTTTTGATTTTATTAGTGTGACAGATGGTTCATATTTACTTGCAAAAAATAGCATTGATAGTATATGATCAAAACGAAAATAATACGAAATATATTTATATACATAAAGAGTGACGCAGGTTAAATTGCCGTATTATGCATATCAGTTATCAGTCATGTAGTACGATGTATTTAAAAAAAATTATACCAAAATATACAGCTTGAAAAGCTGTACATTTTACAAAGAACAATAAGAAAAACTAATTCACCTTTGTATCCAAAAAAAAAATCGAGTTTGAACACCATCAAAATTTGATGATTTAGAGTTTTGGTAATTTTTATTTTCAATGTAAAAAAAGTTGTCTTTACTTTTCCTTATAGAAAACAAAATTGATCATATTTTCTTTCATTTATATTTATAGGTAAATTTGGTCGTCTACTTCATTGTTCTTTAAATGATTCATCAATAAATATCTCAACACAATATATCTATGGTAAAACTGTAAATTCATCAGCAACATCATTACAACTTAATCAAATGTTACATGATTGTTATTTATTTGCTAAATTAAAACATTCAAATATAAATAGTCCATTAGGCATTGTCTACAAAAATGAATTATCACCATATCCATTAATTGTATATCCTTATAGTAATAAAGGAATTCTTAAACGATTTATTATTCAAAATCGTACAAATGCTCGAAAACAAGTTAGTAATTAATAAAATAAAAAAAGAAAAAGAAAATTAATTTTTTCATATCATTATATTTCATTGTAGTTGTTGTCAACACAAGAGCTAGTTTATATGGCGATACATATAGCCAAAGGTTTGCATTTTTTACATAGACGTAAAATGTTAATGAAAGATATTGGTACACGAAATTGTCTGTAAGTAATTTAAAAAATGATATATATTAATTTAATCTTTGTCCGATTTTGTTATTATACTATTATTTTGTACATCAAGAGGATTATTAGATATAGCTGGATTTGCAAGAAATTCATCGAATGGTCGAGCCATTGCAACCGTATTCGATGAAAGTGCTTTTGAATGATTAATTTGATGCATTCGAATTGTTGTAGAAGGATTAATAGCAGTGACATGATTAAGTTGAAAAAGACGTTCAAATAGAAAATGGCCATTTGTAGTTTTTGTTGTGAATACAACAGGAGTTGTTACATCAACATCATCGAATGAAAAACATGCTTTAATTTATTCAAAAAAAACAAAAAGAAAAATAATTCTTTATTATCAAATATAAATATATTTGTATATTACATACCAGTTTCATATGCTTGATCGGATATTGCGTCATTAAATAGGAGATAAGTATCGTTAGTATTTGTTTCGACTACATTTGACGACTCAATTTGAATTTTGTCATCCCGAATAACATGAGCATATATTGTTTGATATTTAATAGGAGTAGTGCCACTTGTCAAAAGGGATTTTTTTTCATCATTCTCCCTAAAAAAATAAGAAAAATATTAATGAAAAAAAACAGAGACAAGAGAAGCGATTGCATCTGGTGCATAGATATTTAAAACGCCTACGTACGTATCATTACGGGATGTTCTTGAAGGTAAAAAACAGCAAAACATTATTTACAACAGCACATATACAATCTAAATGATGATATAATATTTTTTTTAAATATCTTATCTCTTTTGTTTGCTTTATTTTATTCGAATTGACCTACGTATTTGCGTACTGACACTTTTTTTCTATTCGTTCTATTTTACTGGACTTTTGCAAGATATAAAATTAATTATGATATTTTCATTTCGAATATAGAATATTCGAAGAAGGATAATACTGTTATTAGTCATTATTAATTAGAATGTATGTGTATATAAGTTCAATTTTGAATAGATTATATTAAAAATAAGATATCATTTATCAAATGTTATTTTGTAAGAAAAGAGATGTCGTAATAAATAATAATCAAAAAGTCTTTACTGCAGATTTGATATTGAAATTTGCCAATAGAAATAATCTAAGTTTTAATTTTGCTTTATCTTATATAAACACTTGATTATTCATTGAATGATATAGTGAAAAATTTATTTAGGATTTTTATTAAATAATAGATTGCTATTATTAAGAATTGTGAAAATCGACAATTACTAATTCTATTTTATTCAAATGATTTTTTTTATTTTAATCAATTTTGTAGAGTCATGGATGATCTAACGGTGAAATTAACTGATTATGCTCTGTCACATGATCTTTTCCCACAAGATTATGATTGTCTTCCAACGGATACGTCAAATGAAAGTCGTCCATTAAAATTTATGGCTATTGAATCAATTAATGATCGACGTTTTTCTACAGCTTCAGATGTTGTAAGTTTCGTTCATGTTCTTCATTTAATTATTTATTTTACTTATTTTGTTTTATACTAGTGGTCATATGGTGTTCTTCTCTGGGAATTGATGAGTCGTGGTTTACAACCCTATGCTGAAATTGAATCATGCAATTTAGTAACACATCTACAAAATAATCATCGTCTTGTACAACCAATGAATTGTCCTGATTCATTGTAAGCCATTATTATTTAATCAAATCTATTATAATAATATGATTTATTTTTCTTTGTATATAGATTTAAATTGATGAGTGCTTGTTGGATAATTTCAATAGATCAACGTCCATCAATGACTTCACTTCTTCAATCATTAGTGGAATTTTATGGACAATTAGCTCGTTACATTTAATGTCAGATATACTATTATTATCATATTTATACAATCATATATACTGTCAGATAGTTCATAGTGTATTCTACACACTAATCAACATCTTTTGCTTTGTTTTGTTTTGTTTTTTTTTATATACATTCAGTCAATCTTATACATGCATGTTGTGTCTTATGATAATATACAATAATCATATCATTATGTCTAAACTGTATTCATGTATACTTAATATATAAATATTGAAATAAAAATATTTAATCAAACAATATATATTTATATAGTTTATTAAAATTCTTTAATATTTTGATGATGTTTCATCAAGATTTATCATATACTTTTATTCTTCATAAAAATCATAAGTTGAATTAGAATATCTGCATAATATAAGTCTGTAATGTGTATACAATTTATTGGATTGATATAATTTTATGATAATGATATTTTATAAAAAGATAATTGTAAGATTAATCATGAAAGTATAATAGATTTATTTCTATATTATTGAATATGTACGAATAGACTAGACAATATGTCTGTACCGAAATGTCAAGCATCACTTGTATCGTATTAGACATTCATTCAGAGCCAGAATAGAATGAAGAAAAAAAGAAAGAATCGAATTATTTTACGATGCATTTGTTCCATTGACAACAGAATTTTTACTGCTTGATATATACTCAATAAGTGGCTAACATAAACAAACGATTAGGTCATGTTTATACTATATTTATGATGATGTATCCCATCGAATATTTGATATTTTTCAGTTTTAAGTCTTCATAACTGAAGATAAGAGCATTTAATATTCGAAGAATTGAAGTCTCGGTTTAGCATTGCATTTATACCAATGAGAAAGAGTATTATTTCTATGCTTGTCTACCAATTAATTAATCAATGAATATTTGGCAAAATAAAACTAGTCATATTATAGATTTTGGTCCTATTTCTTTGAAGTATTGAAACTTTGTTCGAATGGCGTGCTTAAAATAGCTTTGTAAATCATGCTGCTTACATTTTGAACAAAAAACTATAAAGGATAATCAATTTTTTTTAATGTCTTTTGCTAGTCATTAAATCATATGTACAGAAAAAGAATGTAAGGTATGATATACTTATTCAATATTTTATAATGCAAAATTTTATAAGTATTCTGTTGCAAATATAATTCATTTTCTAAATCAAAATCTAACAATACATAAATGATTTTTATGTGAAATTTAAATATTTTTTAGTAATAATTTTATGAATATAGATGCTGTCTATTATTTTTATTACAATGCGTTCAATATCCAAATAATCATTTTATTATAGTTAAAATTTAGATAGTTTCGTGTAGGAAAAGTAAATCTTAGTCAACAGGTGGCGTTAGTTTGTATTATTTTTAAATGTTAGAAAATATTTGAATTTCAAAATACGTCACTGGTCCGTAATTTCGAGATTTTATTTTCAATATAGAGGAAAACAGTTCTATTGGAAAGTTTACATTACTATATTTTTATCTTTATAATACAACTCTATTATCGACTGTACAATAAACAGATCGCATGTTTAGATATAAATTTTCTTTTTTCTATCGTTATTTCTCTTATAGAAATGAATTTATCAGTTTGTTTTGAAATACATCTGTATTTTTGTCTTTTCAGTTTCCATTTTACATACGCCATCATTAATATAACAAGAAATCAATATGACATACGAACCACTTAACCGTCGCTTAGCTATTTTAGCTGCCATTTGTGCTTTCTTGGGAGTTATACTAGGTGCTATTGCACTTGGTACTAATTATTGGACAATCAAACCTGCTGTTCAGACAATTCAGGTTGGAAAATTAGTTGTTGATCATGAGTATGGCTATATTTGGAACGTACGTATTGTATTTCTCAGTTTCATAAAATAAATATTAAATTAATGTTGTTCTCCTATTTAATACTTCCATAAATTTTATTTATTTTTGTTTCTTATTTTACTTATTTTCTTAAAACATTTTATAGGGTCTTTTTCAAATGTGCAAAACTGGTGAATCATGCTTTGCTTTCTTTCAACCAACAACATTTATCGTTGGTTTATTGGGTATTTTATTTTTATTAGTTGGCGGTATTTTCTCGGCTCTTGAAGTACCAAAAGCAAGTGATCGTCGTTTTATTACTCCTTTAATAATATTCATTGGATGCGTATTAATGACAGCCAGTTTAGTCGATTATGGTTCACACAAATTGATCAATTCACATTCATCACGTTCAATGCTTGCCGCTGTTATATTTGCTTATATAGCTTTATCTTTATCAGCTTTTGTTGCTGGACGATATTCAACAGTAGAACAAGTCGGCAATGGAGTTCATCTTAATACACATAAATATGCTGCTACCAGTACCAATGAGCATTAAACGTATTAAAGTTATTGAACGAAAACTTTTATAAACTCATTCTTGTGTTTTGTAGCTATTCTTCGTATTCAAGCTATTTTTATTTGTTATAAATACAACTTATTATGTTGTTGAACTAGTATATCTTTTTTTAAAATAAGATGGCCTATTGTTAAGTAAAGAGAGAAGACTACTCATACAATCATCTATGGCATTGAAGATCAACAATTTTATTTTAGAATTGTAATGATAATTAAAGCTAGAATAGCATTATCTTCAAATAAAATCTCGTCAATCATAAAATTTTACTTTAGAGAGATACAAAATTTTATATATCTAAATTACATGCTATCATATAAATACTTGTAATATTAAAATTTTCTCTCCTATTATAGAGAATTATTGAATGAAGTTTGAAGAATAGATGCATTTATCAATAAGATACTAAATGTAAAGTCATGCATTAATGTTTCTAGCTATATCGAGGTTTTAATAATAATGAATTTTCAAAAATTCAATCAACGATGATTCTTGTGTTTTGTCAAATGAAAGGATTTGTTATATGAAAAAGTTAAAGTTTTCTTTCAATATTAGTAATTTCACTGAAATTTATTTAATCTCTTATTGAGCAAAAATAGTGAAAAACACAAAATTATATGAATTCTTTAGATTCATAGTAAAATAAAGATTAACTGTAGTTAAAAAAAACACAGGATCTTATTGAATATCAATGATTTATGTAGTTTAGTCTTTAGTAATTCTAATAGTTTCATGTACGTAATACTTGAAACTTGAATGCAAATATTCAAACACACAACTTAAGAAGACAGATGAGTACACTTTACAGGGACAGCTACGGGTGAAGGGGCAATTCTTTGAGTGAAAATCCAAGATGCACAAGGGTAGAAGAAAGAAAATAGTTGATTACTTGAATTTAACTTTCAAGTTTGATACTACCTCTATTTTTTAAAATATTTTTTAGTTGAAAATGATTTAGACAGGACATTAAACTACTTATTCATACAACAAACTCTTTAATTTTAGTTGATTCATAAAACTACCAATAGTGTTATCACAATTTCTGGTCAACTTTCAGTATGATTATAACGAAAAATAAAACATTTTGAACTCGACAGATATTGATATGGGAGGATAATCGCACAGCACAAAGCCGTAATAACTTATTCAATGATGAATTAAAAGACAAAACAAAGAGACGGAAAAAGATAATGAGTTTCATTCAAAAAGACGATAGTATCATACGTACACTAGATTGATCTTATAATGTTAAAATGATGAGATCCACGATGTAATGTAATATGAACGTGTGTTCATCGCTTAATGTAAGTTTTATTAATCTTTGCCGTCTATAGAAAATGTATTCCTTGATGTAATTATATGAAAGGACGTTCATCGTTTAATATAAGTGTCAACAATTTTGTTTTATGCGTAGAATATATTCCTTGGCACAATGATAGTTATGAAATGTGTTTCTGTAAGGATGATATTCTCAAATGTAAGCAAAAAGATGCGGATACAATCTTTAAAACATATTTAGTCTTGTTAATTGTACAGCCTAGAATTGTTCCTCACATTTTGTTTCATTATAAACAATTTTATTTTATTAAATAAAAATTTTTATAAAACTTATACTAATATTTGTTTATTGGAGCAAATGCACTTATCAAATCCCTCTCATGTATTGAGGATGTCGGTGATAGTGAAGGAGTTAATGATGTGGATGAGAGTAGGAGATAATACATGAGGGAGGTTCAATTTTGAGGGTGTTTGTCTCTATTTATTTATATTCTTAATATTGAATAGCATATATACTCATCAAGCGATATTTCTTTAATTATTACTTGAACATTATCCATACGTTTATTTCGAAACAATAAAAATATCTAAACTAAAAAGTTAAATAATATGTTGTATTATTAAAATTATAGATGAACAATGCAAATTTTGTCAATTAGATATCAAATTATTCAATTTTCTTCATGTTCATATTCAATATTATGTCATATAAATTTCAATCTTTCAAATATTCAAGTTCAACAACGAAATAGTATTAAAAGTTTTTCTATTAATAAAACTACCGAAACTAAACAGTTAATAATTATCGATGCTTGGGTTCAACATCTAACATTACGTCATATTTCAGGATTCTGTTTTTGATAGCTTACGTCCTTGGACAAAAGCAGCTACTTATAGTGAAACAGCAAGTGTAACTTCAACAATAGATACACTTGATGCTGGTGATGTTGATCATATGTTAATTAGTGCTTGGTATGCTCCTAATAAGATAATGATTTAATTTTGTTTCACAATCAAATGGACGATTAATTGGCGTTACTTCAGTTAATACAAAGCGTCCTATGTTAATTATGCATAAAATTCGTCAACGTATTGAAATATTTCATTTTAAAGCAATTCGTATTCTTCCTTAGTTATTTCAAATACCTCCAACTGATAAATGATTCTATCCAGTATATATTGCTTGTTGTGAAATGAATATTCCATTTTGTACACAAATTGGTCATCTGCTGTATTTATCCCATCGGAAGTTGGTCGACCAATTTATTTTGATCAAGTAGCACTTGATTTTCCTGATTTAACTATTGTGCTATGGGCTGAAGAAGCAATTACTGTAGCAATAAAACATGCAAATATTTATATTGATATATCAGCTTATACAATTCAACGCTATCCTTATGTTTTAATTGAATGCATGCGTACTCATGAACATAATAAAGTTTTATTTGGTAATAATCATCCGATGATTACTCCTGTTAAAGCTCTTGATAGTCTTAATAACTTGAGTTTGATTGAAAAAGTTCGTGCTCTTTTTTTTGGTCAAAATGCTGCAAGAGTTTTTCCGTCTTTAATAAAATTAGATTAGAGGTATTTTTTTTCTTTTTTTTCGAACCTGTTTTTTGTAATGCTATTTTATATAATAAAGGTTTCATATTTAATGTGAAAATATGCTTAATATATATGAATTACAAAATTTGAATAGATTATGATTAATAATTGTGTTTTCAAGAAGGATTTTTATTAAATTGTCATTTGTAATAAATGATTTGTGATGATAAAAAATAACATAATATGTTCATTTTAATCTGAATTATATCAATTTATAAAATTTTTTGGATAAAGTTCACAACAGTATGCGTTTATTGTCAGAATTGATTATAGCTACATTGAAAATCGAAACTATGGTGTGTTTTTTTGTTTTTCCGACACACGTGATTCTTATATATTTGTTAACTAATTTTTATTCTTATTTTTTACAGGTATGATGATGTTGAAAAATATCTGTGTTTTTATTCTTTCTATCATACTTTATCTGCATAAAATTTTTTTACAAAGGCAACAAAAAAATTAATAATCGGACTATTGCATGTGTTTTTGTATGATTGTGAAAGATAAGAATGATAGATGAAAGTCATCTACAAGTTTTATTTCTAGTTTTAGTAAATATTTGTAATGAAAATGTGAATTATTGCCTATATTTTGAAGATAAAGAAAGGTGCTTTAACATTTTAATATTTTAATATTAACATTTTTCTACGAAGAAAAAAAAGGCAAAATTATTATTGTGTTGAATGCAACTTGAATAATTATACATCATAGAAATCTTTTATTTTTATATAATATTAAAATTCGTTAAAAAGTTTAATGAGATATGCTTCTTTGACTAAAGTTCAAGAACTTACTCAACGAACATTTCAAAGGTCACTTAAATTGTTTTGTTTGTATTATTTTAGATTTGCATAAAACAAACTTTGACTTACAAGCTTCTTACTTAGAATGGGTGTTGGGCGTTCAACATCACATCAGCCTGAGAGATTAGCAGATACTAGTTCAGCACACGTTAATACTTCTGTGCCAACATCCATTAACAAACTGAAACGTTCGCAGAAATGTACAGACTTTAAACAATTATTATCTGATATTGTTCAAAAGAATGACGAATGTTCAACTTCTTATTTTTCGACGCCTACAAAAAGCCCTTCTGTATCATCGAAAAGAAAATCATCTTTCGATAAATCAAGTCATTCATCAAATAATTTTATTAATGTTCTTCTTCTTGGAGAATCTGGCGTTGGAAAATCAACATTTATTAATGCAATTGTTAATTATCTTACATTTAAAACTCTTGATGAAGCTCATTCTAATCAATCAATTGTGCTTATACCTGTTTCATTTCTTATGACATTTGGTGATGATTTTCAAGAAAAAATTGTTACACTTGGAGAAGAAGATTCTAATGAAGATTATCATCATCCAGGTCAATCTATTACTCAACAATGTAGATCATATATCTTTACCATCCATAATCAAATTAAAATAAGATTAATTGATACACCTGGAATGGGAGATATTCGTGGATTTGATCAAGATGATTTCAATATGCAACATATTCTATCATTTATTAATAATTTTTCACATTTAAACGCTATTTGTATTCTTTTAAAATCAAATGAATCAAGTTTAAATATTGTTTTTCGTTCATATTTCACTCAATTATTACAATTTTTAGGTGAAAATATTCGAAATAATATTATCTTTTGTTTTACTAATACTCGAACAACATTTTATGCACCTGGTAATACAGGACATTTACTTAAAAAAATGCTTGAATCACATTCAATCAAAAATGTTCCATTTACAAAAACAAATACTTTTTGTTTTGATAATAAATCATTTCGATATTTAATTGCTCGACTTAATAATATTGAATTTGATGATTATCAAAAAGATGTATGTACAAGAAGTTGGGTGATTTCAGTGAAAGAATCAAATCGTCTTTTAAAATATATTTGTAATGAAATGAAGCCTTATCCAAAAGAAGAATGGAAATCCATTGAATATGCTCAATTTCAAATTACTCAAATGATTCGACCAATATTAGAAACTATACGAAATATTTTTCGAAATATTATATTATACAAACAAAATTCATCAAATCAATCAATAAAACTTTGTCCTACTATTCTTTCTCATCCTTCGACTCTTTGTACTAAATGTAAATCTCCTGTTGAACAATACAATGGCTTTTGGATTCGGTTAGATGAACTACATATTTTTTCAGACAAATGTAATTGGTGTCCATGTAGTCGTCAAAGACATATTAATGTTGATTATGAATTGAAATATGAAAATTCGATTCAAATTAATGAACAATTGTATGTGGAAATGCAGTCGAATTTAGAACAACTTAAAAAGGCTGTTTTAGAATTCGGTATTATTTTTGTATATACTACTCAGACATCAGACTCAAATGATCCAATTTTATCTCTTTTAAATCGAATGATTAAAGAAGAAAATGAACTTGGCTCATTAAAAGACGGAAAATGTTTTAATTTAATATTGTGTGATAAAATGAAACAATTAGAAGAGAAATATAAAGAACGACGGAACAATCCAGTGTCAAATGAAAACTTGATCGATATACCACATATTTATACATCAATCAAAAATATCAGTAAAATTTATTCGATTAAGGAGCAAATGGATATTGTCGAACAATTTCATCAAAAATGTATGAAAAAACAGGAAAAAGAAATATCATTGTATTCTTTCTAAAGATAATTACAAACTTTATAGACGGTATTTACCAATTCCGAAATATTCAAGTTTTATATAGATCTGTCAAAATGGTTATAAATAAATTATGATTATTTTGTTTTGTCATACATGATTCACAGCAAAAATTTCTTTCGTTAGCCTTTTGTGCAAAGATTGGAAGGTTGTATTTTATATGATTTTTGGAAGTGCTACGCTAAAATATCAAATCACTTGTGCTCTTGACTGAATCAGTAATCAATATAGTTTTATATAAAAGCAGTCTTCATGCAATTATCATCATTATCATTCGACTGTAGACAGACGTGGTTTACAGGCGATAACAATATCGTACGGGCATTTCTTGTACGCGACAGCCATTTTGTACTCGTCGATCAGCCTTGTCAATTAATCAGCATGTTTTGAGCGGAATCTACCACGCTAACGCTTTCCACGGTCAAATTTTTGAGTGTACAGGGCATGCACGTTGAATTCAATTGGTTTTCTACGAAGGCAATGACTAATGAAGCGCAATTGTCGATGTTGTATTGTTTGTATCAAATATGTAAAGACATCCGGAAAAGTAAAATCTGGAAAGACAAAATCCAGAAAAGAAGAAATTTGGGAGCGAAATAGAGCACGTCAATACGTTTTCTCTTTTTGTGCCTTTTGACAGAGGTCAAAGCGACGTTTACTTATATGTTAGCTGCTCTGTGTCTTTGATAGAGACGAAAAGAACAGCTATCCATATTCACTATGTTCACGCATCCCTGATTTTCTCTGTACTGTCCGCTCTCTCACTGTGTTCATGCTATTATTTTCTCTCTTTCTAGTAATATCTTGCCCTTAAGATATCATCGATTACTTCCGAGACCACTGGATGAAGAAGTTGAAATAGAGTCTATGGAATGTGGCAGATCTCAATATGTGCATCAACAATCACGTTGAGGGTGAATAATTCTCACTTTTATCTTCATAAAATTTTTTGACAAGAAGCATTCTCCTTCTCTCGTTCGGACCATGCGATGACAAATGCCAATTTTCAGGAAATTCAAATAAAATGGCTACAAGAAAAGTTTTCTGAAAATTTAATTCACAACTTTGCAAGATAAGCACAGAAGACCGATTTAAATATAGAAAAGGTATACAGATGAAGTGTATAGTTGAAGGCAACGTTGGGTTAGATGAGAAAATTCATTTTAGTAAGAAATTCATATAGGTGAAGTAACTTTAGTAGTTGATTACCTAAGAACATTGTCGAACACTAGCTTTAAAAGAAAGGAGAGAAAGAACACATTTTCAATAATTGCAGGCGTATCGTTTGATCACAAGCATGTTCAAGCATCTAACCAGAACAGTGTATAGCACTTTACTATTGTCAGTTGGTCAATATTACCCAAAAGTTGAATACTATTGAGAGTTGAGTGTGGGTACGATTAATGAAGAGCAAATTTGAAGTATGCAAAATAAATGAAGAAAGGAATTGTATTTGAAGATAGATTAATACATACTGCACGACAATCGTGACGCAAACACATTACTCATCAGAAGGGAGTTTTATTATCAAAATACTATAGGACTAGTAATACGCTCTAAGAGAGCGCATAATGATGTCGAAACTCTTTATCTATGTGCAACAATCAATGCGAGTCAGTTTGGAATATAAGATGGAATAAGTAAGTGGATGTTGTTACGACTGCACCATTTTATTTTAATTATCTCAACAGTGAAATTATCTTATGCAAAAGATGATGGTCAAATCGTCAAAATCGTCTTTTTTATGTAGTTTTTTGTAAAAAAAATGAGATCTGGTGTTAAAGATAAAAAAACAGAACTTATTGATTCGATTATGAAATTTTATCATCACGTTCTAATGAGTTTTTAGTGACACGCCGTTCTTTAGATCATTGCGACACTAAGTATAAATATTGGTACAGCAAAAAACACACAAAGTATGTGAAGGTCAAATACGTACACGAAGGACTACATAAATAAAGAAAACTCGTGCTGCGTCACTATATAGATGCTTCACATCTTAATTATTGTATGTTTTTATTTCTGTCAACAAAAGAAAGTATATGTTATATCGTATAAAGGTTTCATAATTTTGAATAATATATACAAGACTATTAGGTGTACTCATTGAGCAAAAATAAAAGTGAATTATCATTACGAAAATAGAGAACGTTGATTTGGATATATACTTTTTCGAATGAACTCAAACATAGACTGCTTAGAACAAAACTTTTCTGAAAAGTTATTTTAAAATATAATTTTTTGAATGTCAATAAAAAATTCAATTTTAAGTGATAGTTGATTATATAATGAATATTAGATAATCAATTGAAAGTTTTTTTATTTATATTATCTTTTACTTCTATGATATAAAAGAGATAAGTAAAATTTATCTCAAATTATGTAAATAGTGCATCTTCAATTAAATTTATTTGTATTATACAATAAAATTCACTTTATTCCAGGATTATTATAATATAATATATGTCTATAGGAAATAGCTATTTTTTTCGAATAAAAAAAAAGAATTAATTTATTTCATGTCTTTGTATTGAACAAAATATAACAATACAAAGTCGATACCAACATTGTAAAGTAACAATAATATAATTTATAACTAAATATCCTAAAGTAAATTGATATAATATCTGTCGACAAAATGTTTGAATATGTGGATTTGTATGTTGAACTGTGCCTAAGACTTTTAATGTCCATATAGTACCATATATTATCCAAATAAATAAAAAAATATTAGTAATAATTATTATTATAGCTATTAGAATGATAAAAACAACTAACATAATCGATTGAATATTTTTTAGAACAATTGTAATCATTGAAAGAATAATACTAAGAATAATCCATTCCATTGATAGACTACCAGCAACAATCAAAAAATGACTTATATTACGTTCAATTGGACAGTAATATGAATGTCGAAAATGAAAACCAATAATGAATACACTGATAGATACACCAAATAGAAAGAATAGGATGATAAGACCTAAAATTGATTTTACAGTAGCAGCAATTAATAGAAGACGAACCCAAAAATATGACATTATTATATGATTTGATTTTTGAGTGATTATTACATTTGGTTGTGATTGTAAAGGTAATTCTTGTTCCATTTTTATATTTTAGTATGGTTGATGTTTAAAAGTATTAGAGAATATCTCAATAGAAGAAAGGCAAGAGTAAAAAGTAAATAACTCATGTGAAAGAGTAATTCAACCATCTGCTCAGAACACACTTATAAAATTTTCATTTGTTTTAAAAATTTCTTTTAACAAATTAAATTTAATAAAGAAAGTCTCATTGCTACCATTTGATAAAAATATCAAATAATTGTGATTATTATTATTTACTCGTAGATTAATTTATTTTTTTATTATAACTTCTAATTGTTGAATTTTCTATTTTGTAATACATTATTACAATTTTAACAGTTAAAATCTATATTCTAATAATCTCATATGAATAATAATTAAATTGAATTATTGCATGACGTCAATAATGTTTCCATTTCATCAATACGTTGATTTATTCATAGGAAAACAAATTAAATTATTTATTTGCTAAGAGTTTATTAAAACCCTTGAATTGATTTAATTTCTCACTTACATAAACAACTTATCAACATACGTATTTCTTTATGATAAATATTGACTGAAGTTCATTCTAAAAAAACAAAACAAAATTCATCTTGTCAATATTAAATGAATACATACCAACTCTAATGATTTTAATGCTTGATGTTATATATTTTTAGCTATAATTATTCTTATTTATATTCTATATTCTAAAAGAAATGAATAGTTACTTATTATACATTATATCATTTGCAAGAAAATTCATTGAAAAAATACGATTATAATTAAGTGTTTTCTTTATCTTTATAGAATGGATTGACAAAGAAATACAATAACACAGAGTTTTTTCATATGTCCAGATTACTTATCATAAATATGACAATTACGAATCGTTGTGAATAATATCTAGCCGTAGATATTATGTTACTACAGTGGTTTGATGTTAAATTTTGAATGAAAACTTGATTTTTTGCAGTTTTGGTGATTATCATGTTTCCATATCTTTTGTAAACATTAACAGCTATTTAATATATAATGTAGCTATGGTTATATAGACTCTGCCACTAGATAAAAATGATTCTATTTGAAAAAGTCACAGTTACTTATAAATATAAATAGGTATTCATTTAATATATTACTATCTGTGTTGTGAATCAGTAACCGTTTTATTAATGACGAGTATTCACCGATATTTACCGATTCTCATCTATATTTGAAGAGATTCACTGATATTCACAATTGGGACTCGTGAATCGATCGCAGTAAAGTGGTGAATAATAGGTATCGTTCTATTTTTAACACATTAAGTAGGAAAACATGTATCAATAGTATAAATATAAGGAGAGAACGATACTAATGTGAAGAATTAAGCGAGAAAGTAAGAGTGTAGATTACTCTGCATTAGAAAAATCATTTTTTTTACAGTTTACTAAAGGTTTCACTTATTTATTGAAGTCAATTATGCTACTTGAAACAATTTTCATCAATTTTCTCTTTATTAATATGAGAGAAATATTCAATTATTCATTGGTCTATAGTCCAAACAATTAAAAGCGTGTCTTCGAATTTTACTATTTTTTAGTTTTATGATGATATGTTGTTTTGTTTTTATATATTATAGATTGATATGAATTGGTCATATATTTATTTATTATTGTAATCCTATAGTGATCTCTTCCTTTTATTCTAATAAAGACTAATATTTAATTAAACAATGATTAAAATATATATTATAATTTATTAATAAAAAAAATAAATACGATATATGAAATATCAAATATATAGGACACAAAACATAAGTGACGTTTCGAACGTTAAAAACGCTCTCCAACAGAGTACTCACGACGTTAAATAAATGAGAAAATTTGTTCTGTCTTATTGTGCGAGAATAATGTCCTATTTTATACTATTCAATTTTTTTCTCTTCATCAATGCCATCTTCTGACACTTCAAAATAGCCATAGTCCAGTCCAATTCGTTGTACAATATTCGACCAAATAAACGGTCACCAATTTCCCAGGCGTTGTGGTTGATTAAACTGGAATAATGTCATAATCATTTTAATTATCAATTGGCAGCGCACTATCACTCATTGATTCATCGCTTAGCAACATCTTTACTCTGTTGACGAACGTTCGAAACATCACTTATGTTTTATGTCTTATATATTTGATATTTCATATATTGTATTTATTTATTCTTTTTATTAATAGATTATCATAATATGTATTTTAATCGTTAGTTAATTAATTATTAGTCTTTATTAAAATAAAAGGAAGAGATATAAAAAAGAATTATTATTTCAAGTATGAATATAACCGTCATAAAACGTAATGAATCTTGAAAAAAAAACGAAATCCCCCATTAAAATCCATCATTTTGCTTGATTTCCTATGAATAATACGATGCCACGTTTACATACAAAATAAGATTAAAATGGAGAGTTGATAGTGTGAAGGATGCGTTCGAAATTTATTTGTATAAATAAAAACTCAATATATAGACCTATCGAAAAAATAAAACAGAGATGATGAGAGATTCCTGTACAGTTTTAAAATGAACAATATCAAAAATGTAACATAAGATTTTGTAGACAATGATATATCTGAATAAAATAATTGCATGAATAAATGAAAAATATTTAAAAAAAAATATTTAATCAATTCTACGATGCTGTTTAAAGTCAATGACTTCTTATGCCATTTAATTTCAAGTGTAGGCGACAGAATCTTGTGCAGCAAGACGATAAGACGTCGAGCGAGTTCTTTGAATCCAACCGACCAAAATCATTAACAAGGTACAAATGAATGAACCGCCAATGAGACCGAAAGAGATAGAGAATAAAACTAAGTAAAAACCTCCATCAGGTAAGCTCAATTTGATTAGACCGACATTTGACCTGTGATAGAAACATGTATAGTTGTTGCCAACCTAAATTAATTTATTAAAAGAATTAAAACTGTAAGTTATCGGTAGTAACAAATTTCCTACCTCCACTTTTTGATTACATTGACGGGCACGATCGAGAATAAGAACATTTTCTATTTCCATACCATTCCAAATAGAGTACCACATTGACAGATGCTCATCCCAACATGAATAGTTCGTGCAAATACGTTCGCTCCAACCAACACCTCCACTACAATCTTGGCATTGTTGCTCAATACATGTATGATTGACAAGAAGACAGATGGTGTTCATATATAGATGATTCATTTTTTGTATATTCACGTACTTGATGGTACTAACTAAGCCAAGAATGGCCAACGAAAGAATAGAACACATTGTACACATGTTGTTGTTATTGCTAGAGTACATCCTGTTTTTCGAGTATCCTTGTATACGTTTAAGTACAAATAAACAAAAAAATTAGGGTACAAATGACGATTGTGAAAAAAATGTAGTTTATATAGTACAAGTGAGAAAGATAATTGCATCCAATAAAACAAAATTACGTTCCGTGCATATGTCGAACATACGAAAAGCATTTTCGTAAAGATCACTTGTTCTGTTCTTCTTTGTATTAGTAAATAATACATGCTATGGTTGAAAAAAAATCTATGACAACTTAGGAGAACATAGTGCTTACTACTAGTACCAGCGGGGAGAAAACAAAATAAAAACGAGTATAGAAAAAAAAACAAAAGGGAGAAGCCGAACAAGCAATGTATATGCATAAACGTGAAGAAAAGACGAGTAGAATATAAATAAAAATAAGAGAAAAAAAGAAGAAAGGATAATAAGCCATCTCGTTCTTAATCTCTAGAAATATCTATTCATTGTTCGTATCGCTTGTAATCAGATTACTTGAGGGCAATTTCGGCAGTATATGACATGCCATCTTGGAGTTTGTTCATCATTAAATCGAATCGTTTATTTTGAAGAAATGGTAGAAGTTATATAGTTTTTTAATTTATTGAAAAATCTCGAGACTCATCAATCTTCATATATTATTATACAAAGTAGTACTTAATATCTTGAGTAATCAAATATAGGTACTTGGTAATGGATTTGAATTGCATCATAATCACTGGTATTCAAATATCAGAAAACACAAGATAATGATATAAATGTTAATGTTGTCTAATTCATTATATTGTACATTTTGTTTTTGTTTTGTGCTTTATAACATCTTCTATATTGGTCGTGTTAAAGGATTAAAAATGATCATGTAAGATCGAAAATTTCCATTATATTGAAAGAGAATAAAAAATTAAAATTGTACATTGAAAACTACATAAATTATTCAATTTCTTCAAAATTAATTATAAAATCTCAAGAATCTTTAATTTTCAATCCCAAAAGGTTAGCACATTTAAATAGTTTTATGTATCGCTTTAATAATTATGATTCTACTCTATTTTAATGAAATAGAATTTAAAACGAAAATAAAATATTTTATTGTTTAAAAAATATATTTATTTGTTTAAATCACGAAAGTTCTCGAATATAGATACCTTAGTTGATTCAATTCTGTATTATTTGGAGCAAATTTACATTTAAATGCGTCATACTAGTTGGGTGCATATTATCAAAAAAATATATAAAAGTATTCATATAAGTTTTCATCTAATTTAAAATTTATCATGAATATTGTTTTATATTCAAATAAGAGGAAAACTGTTAAAACGTCTTTACCCTCAAATTACTTTTATCTTGTAAATCCTATCGACTAGTACAATATCCAAAGTTGGTTCATTCTGTTGTTGCTTTAAAATGAAATTATAATTATATAGATTAAAAGATAGTAAAACAGTCATAATTTCATTCAAAAGCAGTGAAGAGATGAAACAACTTTGCATAGTTCAATATTCGTTAGAGTTTACAAGATAAAATTAACCTGAGTTCAAAACTATTTTTATATTTTGAAAGATTTTTTCATCAATATATGCATTATTTTAGACACTATACAACCAAATAAAAATTTATTCAAATCATAATATATTTAAAATTCTCTCCTTGCATTTCAGATTTTCTTTCTTGAGTATTCATCTCTTTTATAAATAATATTCTGTTTTACATTCTACATATATTCTTTTGATTTAATATCATGCATAAAATTCTAGAAACCTTATCAATACACAACAAACAATAAATTTCCATAATTCAATGTCTTTCTCTCTCGTAGACGCACTTACTATTGTTGAAAATGTGTTATTCAAAACCAACTGAAACCTTTACATAATATAAGATGTCATTTTTCTTATTTCTTAATAATAATACTCATATGCTAATTAATTCTCACGGATTCCATCATATAATTTTTCTCCATACATACTTCGAATTAATCAATAATATAAAATTTCTGAATTATAAATAAAATAAAACTCACAAAGATGACAGAACAAAAACTAATGAGACCAAGTGAAATCAATAACGTTTCTTTATTCTCTAATCAACTTGTTATGAATTCGAAGAATTTAGAAAGTCAACCATCATCAAAAGCACGTGTTAGCAAATTATTTCGTCATCGTCGATACCATCAAGCTCGAAAGAAACAAGTGAACATGTCTCTATTTCTTATTTAATAATTCTAAAAATAATTAATATAGATAAATAATCCATCAAGTACAACAAATACACAATCAAATAGTGTCATTCATACTACTATTAGATCACTAAGCATTGCAAGTACTTTAAATACTCAAAAGGCTTCAATCAATACGAATGATAGCGATAAAATATCATTGAGTGCAACACATTTGGTTAATAGAACTAAAATACGTCGTTCTCGTATTTCACCCTTACAAGTAAGACAAATAAAAAAACTTCGTCTTTTCAAAAAACAATCGATATTTTTCATACTATATTTTTATATATGGCAGATTCAACAGAATGATTGCGAAAACAGTAACAGCAGAAGATACACACATCAATCAACTGATTATTCAACTCAAATAATAGAAAATGATAATACTTATAGAAACGTTTTTGTAAGTGATACACACAAACATCAAGTAAGATTAGTTGAAAATTCTCTTGATTTCAATGATCAAATATCTGTTATTATGATAGAATATCTATCATGATTTAATTTCGAATGATACATATAATAAGTCTATAGTAAGTATTATTTTAATTTTTATTAGATATGATTTTGTCTCTTATATTAAAAAAGAAAGACAACAAACGCTTCAATTGGCTGGATCTTACTAATGAAAATAGTAGAAAATTAAATAAAAATAATAAACAAAGACGGAAAGAAATGTGAGCAGTTTTTTTTTCTGTTTTTGTTTGTCAATAAATTTTAAATGAATACATTTTAGTAAATATTGTTCTCGGTGTTCAAGGCTATTTGTTTTTTTTTCGACGTTGACTGTAATATTACTTGTTACAGCTATTGCTGCAGGTCTTATTTCACATCTCAATAAATCAGAAACCACTACAGGTAGGATAGATAATTTATCTATTGATAGGAAAAGGCTATTGAAATATATCTAAATATTTTTATACTTCAAAACCTTTTTCAGCTCACTCATAAATCTAAAGAATAAAATTGAATATTTATCAATCTTTTTATGGTAATTAACTAGTTAACTAACTAATTAATATGTACTACTATGTGAATATACACATTCACATATACTAAGATTTTGTTAGAATATTTTTGGATGCAATATTGAAATATCAGATTTTAAAGTCAAAACGATAACCCATCAGAATTCCGTAATGCGCCATGTATGAATCAATAACAGATATAAAAGATATTTGAATTGTTTAGATGGCAGCAAAGAGTACGATAGCATGCTCAACTATGACATTGTTTGCAGCACTGTAGACTTCATTATACAACTAATCATTTTTTTTTTGATTGATCAGGTTTCTATAACACTTAGCATTTGCCGGTTGGTACACACTTTCGTATCAATCATGCGTTATCATTTAAAACACACAAATGTATTATTGTCTATTTTTCATGGATCATTGATATTGAATACTAGATCTTGTATTTCATTGCTTAATAATATCTTTGTGCTTTTAAAATAAGCTATAGAAATTGAAATAAACCCTATTTTCTTGTCATTCATCAAATGTTTATTTTGAAAGTTTATGCGCAACGACGAATTTGACGATAGAATTCGAGGAGAATTTAAATTATCAGACAATTATATTTTTACTAGATTGAACTACTCTGAGTCATTCATATCTAATAAGTGATTTTGTCAAAATTGGAGAGAAAACCAGTGCACTATTCAGAGAATCTAAGTTTTAAGATGTCATATATTGTTTGTTGTATTGATCACTCTGATCATTAAATATTATTGGCATCATATATTCATATATAAAACGTTGTTTGTCTTGAGAAAAAAATATATTCATTGAACTAGAGTTTTTTTTATAGAATTAACATCAACTACAACGATGACAATGACAACGACAACGACAAACAATATAACAATGAATACAACAGACAATACAACAATAGGCAACAATATAACTCTTCAGATCACAACAGATGTGACCACTATCAATATAACGTCTAATAATATCACTACTATTACTGTTACAACAGATACAGCAACCATCACTTGTAAAGTATACGTTCTTGTCTATCTAAAGTAATGCAAATTATAAATATATTTTTAGATGTTCCAACTGGCATTTATGCATTAGAAATTCCATCATGTGCTACATGGAATCCAGTGGGAATAACTGTAGCAGGTAACAAAAACGGAGTGCCAGGCACCGATACGAGTTCTCTAAATGCACCAGTGAGCATTTTTGTCGATAATAATTACACTTTGTACATTACCGATCGAGAAAATCATCGAGTTGTGAAATATATAGTTAATGCAACATCTGGTATTGTAGTCGGTGGTAATGGTACGGCGGGAAATAGTTCTAGCCAACTGAATCAACCTAAAGGTATTGCCGTCGATCAGATGGGTGGTATAATTGTGGGTGACACTTTAAATTACCGAATACAAAGATTTCCACCTGGTTCAACAGTAGCAACTACACAAATTTCCAATAGTTCAACAAATGTTGTCGGTGATATGCGAGATTTGTATATTGATGTGAATAATGTTATTTATGTGACAGATTCATACTATCATCGAGTTGTAAGATTTTATCCTAATAGTGCAGTTGGTGTAGTGCTTGCAGGTGATAATGGACAGGGCTCCGCAGCTAATCAATTGTCTACACCATATGGCAGTTTCATGGATAAAAATCAGACATTATACGTAGCAGATATGGACAATCATCGTATTCAGATGTGGACTGCCGGAGCTACTAGTGGAATTACCGTAGCTGGTGTTACAGGTTCATCTGGCTCAGGTTTATTTAGACTAAATGAACCTAGATCGGTTATTCTCGACAATAATGGGTATGTTAATGAATAGTTTATATTGAGTTAATATCCATATCCATCAACATATCATTGAGATCTTAAAATAATTAATATATAAGACTTATCAGAAACAAATCTAATCAATGATTTTAAGTTTAATTTCGTTTATTTATTGTACAGGTTCCTCTATATAGTCGATGCAGGAAATGACAGAGTAGTTAGATGGACAGGCAATTACTCAGCAGGTGGTACATGCATAGTTGGTTGCACTGGCTCTTCAGGAACTGGAGCAGCTAAATTAAATAATCCACGAGATTTAAAATTTGACGCAAGTGGAAATTTATATGTTAATGATCAAGGAAATGATAGAGTACAAAAATTTCTTCTTGAATTACCTATAAATTGTTCTACTAGTAAGTAGAATTTTTCAAAATGAATGCTTACCTTTTTACATTATCTATAAATTCAATAAATCTGAAATATTTTTGATACATAAAATATTTCCATCTTTATTTTTAGTTGGTTGATGGTAATGACAAAACGAACTTCAATATTGTGATAATGTAATCGTGAATATATGTCTTCAATTAATTGACTGTAAATAATAAATTAAACAATATATTTTATTCATTTACATAATTATTAGTCTGACATACTATTTTTTATGGAAAATGAAATTTTTTTTTTATGTTTAGCTTCTATTCAATTTGACAAGTTTTTATTAAAAAACAAAATAATAATTTTATTTATTCATTTTAGAATTGTTCTATTCACTTATATTAATCTAATTATTATTGCTTTGCGAATATAATAATTTCAATAAAAATCTAAGAAAACTCCTCATTATGAAAAATACAATAAAACAAAAGTCTGAAGCCGTACGACATCTGTACTAAAATAGTCAACTATTTGTCGATACTATTTGCATTGACCTGGCTGTTGAAGACATAATTTGTGGAGGAACCTGTAGTACCAAATAAACTTACCACTTTGTACTTAGTATTTTTATATTTTATATATGTTGGATATTTACCTTGTTTGATCGATAGTATAGTCGATGACTTGATTTATTTGAAAATATACATTAAAAATTCATTCTAAATTATTTTTCACATCTTAATATTTTAGTTGTTAAATATGCATATTCAAAAACGTCGAATTAGTTCTAATATTGATGATAATAATTTCACTCAAACACTATCAAGTCCAATAGAACAAAAAGTTCACAAATGTTGGCGTCGATTTATGAACGAAAGGACTATTGATCGTCCTTACACACCTACAACTCATGGTATTCTTTCTTTTAGTCTTTTTGTTCAATAATAAATCTCATTTATACAACTTGTATATGTATAGAACATGCAGCAAATTGTTTAACACATGGTTGTCTAATTATTCCATCATTTATTGCTGCTCAACGTCTTATATCTCATGCAAAAACACCCGAACAATATTGGAGTACTATTATTTATGGTAATGCTCTGATTTTTCTCTTTTCATTTTCAACTTTTTTTCATTGTTCATGTTTTCATCCAACATATAGGTAAGAATAAAATTTTTCTTTTTTAAATAATTAATATAAATTTTATTTTATTTGTAGAGATTCAACAATAAAACATTTCTTACATCGAATTGATCGAGCAATTATTTATATTTTTATTAGTGCTAGTTATACACCATGGTAAAAATTCATGAGATACTTATAGATTAAAAATTATAATTCATTTTTTCGTTTTAAATAGGCTTCTTCTTCGTCCAACTCAAACAATATCAGCCGTTTTTACTGTAGCAATAGTTTGGATAATGGCTATATTAGGTATAACTTATCAAATTTTATATCATGAAAGACATAAATGGCTTGAAACATGTTTTTATGTTATTGTTGGAGTTTTTCCTGCTATTGTTATAATTGATATGGTATAATTTTATAAAATTAATCAAATATAATATTAATTATTTTATTTATTAATTTTAGAATGAACATACAGGTATATTTGAATTAGCAATAGGTGGTTCAGTATTTTTATTGGGAATATTTTTTTTTAAATGTGATGGTATTATACCATTTGCACATGCAATTTGGCATTGTTTTGTTTTTTTTGGTGCTGCTGTTCATTATTATGCAATTTATACTTATCTTCTTATACCATCATTGTCTTCGAGTGAACTCTATTATAAAAAATAATTTTATCGGATAAAAATATATAATATCTATTTTTATTTGTCATTGTATCGTCTGATAATATTTTATTTTAATAAGCCATGCATTTATATGTGCTTTGACGCAGTTTAGCAATTTCTTTTTCGTCTATTCTTGCTGTTTTTTTTTGTCTTTTGTTTGAATATTCTTTAGCAATGATATTTACTATTGAATGTATGAATATTTGTTTTTTCAAAAGTTAAAACATTGTTTAATTAATATATAGCAAAAGAATATAATTAATTCACTTTGAATAAAATATTTTTCAGAACAAAAAGAAAAAGATAAAGATAATAATATATAAGACTCGAAAATTTCATAAGGCATAATGAATAAATAAGATAAATATATTCACAACATTTAAAAATCTAATAATTTATCATTTCTTTTTTTTCTTCTTTTTTTTTCCTTTTTTAGCTCCATCCCATGGAAAACCTCGTATATCTAAACATTCAGCAACATTATGACATGTATAATATGCATTAATTACAGCTGCTGGTGCTAAAACATCAACTTCTGGTCGTACATCAGCACTTTTAGCACGAGATTTACGTTTTGGTGATGAACTTGTTGTTCGTGCAGTTTTAGCTGATTTGATATTTTTTGATGGCTACATTGAAAACAAAACCATAGTAAACATATAGAAAATTATTATTAGTATTTCTTACCATAATAAAAATCAATTATAAATATTCCATTGATTTTAATTTAATAATAACATAAAAGAGCTTCTGATGTTAAAATATAAAAATAATGAGTTTTTATTTTTTGTCTGTAATAAGTCCATTATACTATGTGTTGTCAAGGTGATCATTATTCTTCTTTGATTGTACGAATAAATCAACCAATTACAAATATGTTTGTGAATAAATCATTCGTATATTTATTTATTTGTCTTAATGTATCACAGAAGCAATAAAAGAGAAACAGTTATATTGACTTAAGATTGTAAAATATTATTATATTTCTTATCTAGTGATAATAAATAACGAATCTATTTTTAGATATTTTATATGTTAATCAATTAATTGAATATGCCAATCTTTCCTCCAAAACGTAAGCCTCAAACAAAAAAGGATGATCCTATAAATGGTATTATTCCATCAACATCGGATACAACAGCAACAGCAGCAACTACAACACCTTCAACAACAACAATAGCATCATCATCATCATCGGCAATACCAAATTCTAGCCGACAATCTTCATATTCTTCTTCAAGTAGTCGACGTTCAACTGCAAGTTCATCAAATGGTGAAACACCAAAACTTATTTTTCATTGTCAATTAGCACATGGTAGTCCAACTGGTCTTATATCAGGTTTCAGTAATGTTAGAGAATTATATCAAAAAATTGCTGATTGTTTTGAAATTCCAGTATCAACAGTAAATAAAATTTTTATTAAAAAAAAAACAATACATACATATATTTATTTTATTTTTACAGATACTTTTTTGTACATTGAATACACATAAAATTGATATGAGTCAATTATTAGGTGGGCAAATTGGTTTAACAGATTTTATATTTGCTCATGTTAAAGGACAACCAAAAGAAATTGATATTGTTAAATCTGAACCTGCCCTTGGATTAACTATAACTGATAATGGAGCAGGTTTATTTGATTTTCTTTTTGAAAACACAAAAATAAGAATAATTATTTATTAACTAGGGTATGCTTTTATTAAACGAATTAAAGAAGGAAGTGTTATTGATCGATTTAAAACGCTTGTTAAAGTTGGTGATCATATTGAAAAAATTAATGATAAATCATTAGTTGGAACACGTCATTTTGAAGTAGCAAAAATGCTTAAAGATTTACCTGTTGGTTCAACATTTACAATGCGTCTAGTCGAACCAAATGCTTTTGGTTTTCGTATGTTGATAAATTTAATTTTAAAAAAAATTATTTAAATTCTATAATTAATAGATATTGAACCAGCTAAACGTGGTCGTAAGACAGGTGATGTTAAAAGTGGTACAAAAACTCTTCGATTTAAAGCTGATGGTAGAGCAAGTGTTGAAGATGTTGATGATACAATGGTTAAAGCTATCGATCGTATAAATGGTCTTCTTGAAACATTTATGGGTATCAATGATTCTGATCTTGGTAAGTTCTTAAATCAATGATGATAATAATTATAATTTGATTATATTAATGATACATTTATGTTTCAGCTTTGTCTGAGATTTAAGAATAAATAATTTTTTTTGTAATATTTTTAGCACAACAAATTTGGGATTTGGCACAAAATAAAAAGAATCCAAGTGATTTTGCTATGGCTATTGATGAATCTGAAATAGGTGCATTTAATTTTACTGATGAATTTATTTTTGATTTATGGGCTGCAATTGATGATATTAAAGCTGGACGAATAAAAGAAAAAGAGTATGAAGATGAACGATTATAAAAAAAACCAACAGATAAAATAAAAATAAGCAAATAAGAAACGAATTTTCCTCCGTCTTTTTCTATAAGTCAACGCCGGTGCATATTCTTTTTTGTTTAACACCGGTCTTAAAAAAGAATACATGTTGCTTATATGAACATCTCTTTATTTCTCTGTGCTTTTTCATTTCTAGTCTCTCTTTCGGATGAGCCATGATGAGGAGAAAAAATCTTCATTCCATTTTGTTTTTGTATTTACCGATCTTACGACAATCGAATTTTTCTTTCTCATTTACATTCCACTTTTTTTTTCTTTGCTTGCTTGTTATATTTAATGTTTTTGATTTTGTCGAATTTAACCCGTCCGTTGCTTGTTGTTGTTGTTGTTTCTTTTTTACAGTTCAGAATTTCAATATTAATGAATTATCTCACTTAAATATAAACATACTCATTCTGTCCGTTTACATATGTCAAATCATTTTATTGCTTGCTTTACTTTTTTCTTTTCTTTTCTTTTATGTTTTGTCTTGTTATTTCAATTGAATAATTATATATAGAAAATAAAATAATGACAACAAAATGATTATATTTATTTTTATATCTGCAGACATTGAATTTAGTTCTATTTTAATTGAAAATCAATTTCAATCTTTTAACCATTTATTCATATGCATGATTAGTTCTGAAGAAATACTTGAAGTTTCCTTTAACCGTAAAATACAATAGTTATAGCCTTATATACAAGTAATGTTTGTTGCTTCGACTTACCCGACTCTCGACAGAATAAAGCAAAAGTATTTTCTCTAGATACTAATAGTGATAAAACTGATTTATCAATTCTATTTTTTACCTAGAATAGATCAATATATAGAAGTTTTCGTGCTTGAACCATTCTTTATAGGACGTATTCTTCTTTCTGGTAATTATTCTCATTTATATAAGTTTACTTTTAGAAAGATCAATGAGAATTTTGTGTTACATCCCTTTATTGATGATTCTCATATATTCTCTCTCTATGATTTCGAGAACAATATTATACATCTTACTCTCATAATTGATAGAAATGAGATGTTATGGAAGACGTATATTGATATTTTAGAAAAAAAATTTCTTCCACCTATTTTCCATACGGTTTTTAAAATCTCTTGAACTTTGATTTTAATGAAAATAGTATTGAAGATCATACAATAATATCTATTTATGGATTATCTTCGTTAACATCAATTGCTGAATTTCATCATCTCACCTGTTTGAAGATATGTTTTCAATGCATTTATTATGTGGAAAAAGTTTTGATCGATACTAAAAAGTATTTGTCAAAACTCATTCATCATACTGTTTCAAATAATAATTTGGTTCTTGTGACAGAGAATTTAACATGTAGTGCAACTCATTGCAACTGTTCCAAAATCAAGACTTTAATATTTAATATTTCTTTAACTACAATTCATTCACGAAAGTTCTATTTACACTTTCCATGCTTAGAATTAGTTGATTAATATAAAAGTTCTTCAATAAAATATCAATTCAATTCTCTGAAAACAACAGTAAAAATATATACAAATATCATATGACTTTAGAAAAGTACATGGTTCAAGAGTCTTTCGTCATAATAATAAGTTGTCCAGTGACACTATAACTTGACTATTTCTCATGAAGTCAATATCAATATTACAATTAGACCACTTGTACGCTGCATATGTTTTTTTTTCTACATAATAACAATTTAGTTTTTCATATAATGACAAACGAGCAAGAAATATAAAACATTATCACACCTTAGCCGTGACATAAGTATAATCATAGCAAAAGATTAGAGAAATATATTGAATATTTTTTATTGTAACATTCGAATGAACAAGTAACACAAAGTAGAACGATATAAAGGATATGCTACATCACCCACATTTTATATTCCATTTGCACATTAGTTTTAGTTCAAATTTTATTTCAATGTATCTTTGAACATATAGAGTAAAAAATAACTTTTCTAAAATTCAATCTCTCAGAAATATTCAAATATTATAGTAGAAAATGAATTTACTCTTCTTCATATAGATTCGAATAGGTATAAATGACATACATTCCCAAACCGTTATAGACAACATAATATAGTCACTTCCTTCTAATGACCTTATAATACATTTCTCTGCAAGACTAAAATTGTCGCAGGATTAGCATAAAATATGATTGTATTTGTATATCTATTTATGACTTTTCTTATAGCGTATCCGTACGCAGTAAAGTCTATCCTTGTTTTATGCTATTGAATAACTTGAAGTTTACCTTTCAACTTTGACAGTACTGCATTTGATTGAATCAGTCAGTTGTATCGATTTGCATAAATTTCAAAATCGAATACATAACCAAAATGACTAATTCGTTTTACTTAATTTTTGCTCATAAAATCATTGTATATCTGTCAAATTCTTTTACAAGATATCTAGAGTGTAAACATGTCTCTATCGCTACTCTATATCATCTTTTCTATTTTGTTTCTAAATTATACCAAAATAAGAATGAATTTTTAAAATACATAAAATATTATTATGACTAAATAAATTTCAATTTCAAAAGGAAACGTCGTATTTGCCTTACAATTTAAATTTCAGCTTTAAAAATGCATAGAATTTAGTAAAATAATATATTTCTTGTAAAAATTATTATCTCAACAAAGTTCTAACTAGAACGAAAGCACATTTTAAACTCAGTGAATAAAACAAAAATATAAATATCTGTATAAAAACAGCTAAAAATCAGAATCAATTAAATTGCCTATTTACTGATTATATTGTACTGAGTTTTTCACTTTAATCGACATTATAGATACTAAAGGTGTACATTTATATTTATCTCTAATTTAAAACGAGAGTTTATTATTATATAACAACTTAGAAAATTTTCCAAGTTAGTGATTCCCATTTCCGGTTCCAATTGAAAATGGATGGGATCATCACATTCCCAAGTCTTTTTCGATAGTTTCAACTGTCATTGCCTCAGAAAATGCACTGAAAACACCAGGAAAAAGGTGTCAATATTTTGGCTGAAAAATACACAGATTGCAGTCCAATGCTTCCAAAAACTTTCGATGATTCCAGTCAATTTCAAAACAAAGAAATCTTAATCTAATTTCTTAATAAAAAACATAGTTCAAACAATAATAGATCATCCGTCACACCTTATTTAGATTTTATAAGATTTGATTTTTGACCTGTCACAAATGAATGTTCTGATTAATGACGAAAGGCAGCAAAAATAAAATGTTCGAATGAAAAGTGGCCCCGCTGACAAATAGCCCAAGAGCATAAAATGCAACTGACAGACTAAAAAGAAAAAAGGCAAATTGTATACGACGTCGTATTGATACTCTTGCTGTTCATTATGCAAATGATGAAATGAAAAAAATAATTGATTGCTAAATATCTTTTTGTTAAACACCAGCGTAAAATAATTAAAGACATAGTTTCATCCATTTTATCTTACTCCGACAATCTTAATACTTTTAAAATCTTACTCTTGTCGTCTACAAACTTTTCGATATTACTCAGATATACCATTACAAACAAATAGACAGATGGACAAACTCATTTTATTTCATATGATTCTCCCTTCAGTAGAAAAAACTATCACAACGGAATTAATTGCCTTTTGCAACATATTCTCATGAAAAAGAAAAAAGATGACCCTACTCTCTAGATGTACAAGGTTATTGTTGATCACGGTTCAACAAACAGTTCATCATCTTATAAAAACTCATTAGTTAGATTGAGTGAGTAACACATATACATATATATATATATATATAAAAGAAAAAAAGGAAGAACACGTTTATTATAATAGAACATATTGAGGCGCTTTCATTTTCTTTTGACTTATCGTCTGTTTCTCAAGTGGATAGATAGTTAGAATTTAATTAGAAACAGATATAATAATAGAAAATTTGCTTGATCATCGATCTAATATGGCAATGAACATTGTATAAACAGAAAATGACAGAAGTATATATATATATATATGATGAATGATTCAATCAAAAATAAATAATAATTTTTTTTTTATTCTCTAACTTAGCTAAGCATTGTCAAAGAGCCATCTGGTCACCGATTACATATTGAAATATTAGTTATATATTCTGTAAATAACCACATCTTTGATGTTTTAATCTCTAGCATTTTTTTGCTAACATCTTGCGTGACAAAAAGACGTTCTACACTTGAATGTGAATCATGCAATGATATAATTGATGGTCATACCTATTTTCTTCTTTCTCACTTTTTCTTTTCTTTTCTTTTCTTTTCCTTTCTTATGTCCTGAATTACAGACAATCAACCTTCTAGATCGTTTAGCTATCGAATGAGATGTATCATCAATTAGACTGAATGATTATGCTCAAAACTCATGCATATTGACAAGTAAATAAACGATCATTTTAGTTACATTTCGTTTTAAGAATAAATCTCTTTTCCTCTGGTCATATAGCACACTATAATCATCACATCATCATCATCATCAACACCGGCGACCTTCCCTACAAGTAGTTTGCATTGCATATTACAGTCGAATAAACAGTATGATTTGAATACATTATAAGAAATTTAATGATAATAGTAAGAAAGTTATGATTTCAAGACAAAATGCCGTATTTAGTCAACCTTTTGAGAGTACTAGAAAGGTTTTTTTTTCATTTCTTTTTTTTTTTTATTCGGACAGAGATACAAATGAGATTCTTTCAATGTCTTCAAGTAAAAGTAGGATTTCCGATTTTAGATTCTTATTTGCTCTTCTTTTTCTAATATTTATACATATTTGAACAGTAATGAAAAGAATTACAGTTGTCTTTATGTGTTAAATAGAAATACATTCACAGATGGACAGAGAAAAAATTGTCTCCTGCAGTGACAACCATTTGACCTAATTATTTCACTTTCGTTTTCATCTTATTCTTTTATCATTATCATCATTATTAGCACTATATAAGTGTGAATACATTGAACAAGTGCTTACATTATTTAGTAGTAATTCTTCTATTTGAACTAATTTTTCTGTCTTGTGCAGATAATCATAATTTTACGTCTTGTCTTGTCGGTCGATCAATTTACTGACAGTACCGCCTCTCTTTTTCTTCTGTGTTCCATGGTCTCTATTCATAACATTGTCAGTTTAAAGAATGTCAATCGTATTTTTTATATCCCCTTATTATCTTTTGTTTTAACAATAGTATACTTGTCGAAAAGAAAATCAATCTATTTCAATAATTTAAGTCATTCGATGCTTTTCTTTGTTGTAGAAACTTCACACTTAAAATGAAATAAATGAAAAACGAAAGAAACTAGACCATTACTATGTTATAATGGATTTGTTGAAGAAAAAAAATCAAGTTGACATTCATTAATTTCTTCTTTATATTCAATTATACAATGAAAACTGTTCATATGTTTTAACAAGTAAGTTTCCAGTCTGTTACTTAGTTTGATGAATCGTATAAACTATGTACATGTTGTGCAATATTTGAAAATCATCAAATATATAGATATTTGATCAAACATGACTCCTAGTCAATTGTTTAAGTAGTTAAATTCAACTAGTAGAAAAAATGTGGTTTTCTGCTTATGATTGTGTCATATTGTGTACATACGCTCGACTGTTCTGTCATGTTCTGTTGAACAAACTCGTAATATAATGTGGATACAATCATCATCATCATCATCATTGATGTATGTGAACTGCCTCTCGGACATTGAAGGCGGTCGAGCGAGTAGTACAAATATTTATAATGATATATCGCTATGAGAACGTGCTTTTATGATAAAATCAACTTTGATTTCTTTTTTCTTGTGATAAACATTTTTTTCACAAATGATATTATTATCACTTTTTTGTTTCATGAATACAAGTTATTCATTCAATCAAAGAAATAGTATCTCTATATTAACTTTTAATATCTTCAAAATTTATCTATAATTTTCAAATGATTCGCTAGTATTTCATAGATTAGCCTGATCTTTCTTTCTCAGTCCACTGTTGATTAATCTGATGACTATAAAAGATAACTATTTCCTTTCTTTTCTTGGTATTCGCCTGTGGTGTTTCGGATCTTGCGTCACATCTCACTATGACCACTACTGATGGTGCATGCATAGTATTATTGTTTCGCCCTAATGATAGCTATTGCCATTCTATTTCATCATTAGAGAATAAGTTCAGCTTTTTTTTTTTCTTTTCTTTTCTCTTTTTCTATCCATTTTTTATCCTTGACAAGATAGATTGTCCATGTAGATGGTGTTCAATTCAAGTATAGATCTTTCCTTTTAATGTCAACATACATACATACATAGTGTAAAAGATTAATGTGGTTATAATAAAGAGACGATGACTAGTTGAGTGTAGAAGTACTCTTAATAAGAGAATTATTATGTAATAAATAGAATCTGACTAACATATATATATGTTCAAATAACAATGAATACAGTTAGTTCAGTGTCACATATATAAATTTATTGCTTGAGCAAAAGAAAAATTATGACTAAAAATGATTACGTCATTTTTCATGAGACTAATCAAAGAGTGCTATTGTTTTTGTTGTCAGTGTGATATAAACGAGATAGAAATGCATCATTTCTCTCTATCCCATGTTATAAGCAGTCTGACATCATGCTGTTAGAAATGTTAAAACTAGCGTATATTGTTTATATATGTAATTATTATTGATAGTAAAAAATAAAATTAAGAACAACAAAAGATAGAATGATATGGATATTATATACGTTCTCTTGATTTTGTATTTATTGATATGTTTTTTCTTTTTTGAAATAGACCGCAAAGAACTAATTTGTTATGATTGCATATTACAAGTCGCTTTGTAATTTGCTTTAGACATAAAATGATCAACATTGCACGCGTATGCATGTTTCAGTCGACCGATGGATAATATAATAAATAAATCAAATTGCTCATGAACAAAACCGACATACATACATACATACATATATAAAGACAATGTTGAATTAGAATAACTAATACAATTATACTATAGAAATCTGTATCAGTTGTCACCGCCATTTATTTGATAAAGCAATGTATGCTTGTTTCATTTTTTTCTTTATTCTAATCGGATGTCAGTATTTTTAAATTAAATTAATGATAACAAACGACAGTGACCTTTTTTCTTTTACAATCGTTTAATTTGTACATTTCATATTTCTATACATCTATATGTATATAGTAAAATGTGTAAAGAAATAATCATTATTGCTGGTCGATTAATACTTGAGAGTGTGACTATATGTCTCGTTATAGATATGTCCATATCACAAGAGAATTGTATCTACATACATACAAATTGAAATAATGCTATATATGTTTATATTTTATAACAAATCTAATTGTTTGTTACAGTTGTACTATGTCTTCTGATTCTTTGCATCATTATTATCAGTCTGTGTGTCACCACAAGGGAATAAACTTATTTGTATTAAATGCATCAGACAGCTTGATTTTATCGCACTCTTATTTAAAACATAGTTTAAACCGTCTAATCGATGTTTCTCTTTCTTTCTTTCTTATTCTTTTATTCTGTTTGTCTGTCTCAAGTTGATTGACATACATACAAGCAGAATTATAGTAGCAATATTAGCATGAACTATATGAATACAAAATAAAAACATATCTTTATACTAATATTCAAAATGTTAAATTATCATCAGTGCTTCATAATCATTTTTTTGATAATTTAACATATTTTAAATAGATTTATTATCGTCTATATGTGATTAAAAGATGAGAAGAAGGATTTTACAGTTGCTGCCATTATATATATGTATATATGTGACTTTTCAATTTAGCTGTTTAAATGTCATCATAATGGTATGTGTACATGAAGGTCTAATGTATATAATATCCATCAGTAAAAATAACAATGTGAAACTAAAATCGATTAGACTTTTTCTTTTGTCATTTAATGTCTACTCATTGAAATAAACATTCATTTTTCTTTGTCTTTTTCTCTCGTCATTCATTTCTTTTTTTGAGAAAATTCATCTATTCTATTCCTAGGTATTGTGCTCTATTCGATTCGTATCATTTTATTTGTGCATCGTTGAATACTTAAAAACTTATCTCAGTATAAGTCTATTTTCCGGAGTTTGTCCTTTTTTTTTCTTCTTCTTTTGTATTTCAAACAAATATTCATTTGTTATTTTATGTAAAGCATATTGATTCCAATCGAATGAATTCATTGTTAAACATATTTTTCTTTTGTACAATCGAATGTTTTTTGTACTTTTTTTTTATGTCTGTAAGCATGAATGAAGAATTACCATGATAACAAAAAAAAAGAAAATTGTATGTGATCATATTCTATAGACAACGAAGATAATGGATGAGTGATCGTGTGTATATACGCAGACTTCTGATGATATTAACTATCGATGACACGTATGACATTAGGCGGCGAGACATCTCTATTTGATAATTGTTATTATTCTTCGTCTAGTAAAAAAAAGAAGAAAACTATATTTGTGCCTATTTTGTTCATCGTCGGATTGTGTATTGTTTAACTAATTAAATTTGACCTATTCTTTTCTAATCAATTGTAAAGATAGTATCATATATAGAAAAATAAAGTATTCGAATGTTTTATATCTATTTTATGTTTTTTTTAGATTTTATATTTCAATTTATACAATAATGAATATTCGAATAATTATTTTCTATTTAATTAAATTAACAATTTCATTAAATGTTCATTTTCCAAACCCATTACAACGTTTTGTATATGATGATATAACAAATACAATTATTTTAGCATCTATTAATCATATTTATTCATTAAATGCAAGTGATTTATCAATTTTATCAGATATTGATCTATCATTATCATCGTCATCATCAAAAATAACTCATCATTGTTTAATAAAAAATACAAGTTCATTATTATCAAAAACTTCTCATTATTATTTTTCAACATCATCATATTTAATTCCATTTATAAATCAAACATATAATCAATTACTTATATTAATAAATAATTCAATATTAATATGTTCAACATCAAATTATATTAATTCATGTCAATTACGTTCATTAATTAATCTTAATTTAATAAAAAATTCAACAGAAAATATTATTTCATCATCACCATTTTATCCTTCAATTGGTTTTATTAATAAAAATAAACAAATATTATATATATCAAATACATATGATTCAATATGTGATCCATTTTATAATATTCCAACGATAAGTGGTCGACATATAAATTTAAATGAATTTTTATCAATAATTCATTTTAAATCAAATCAATCAGCATTACAACAATCAACAAATACATTACGTTTATTAAATATACGTTTAATAAAAGATTTTTTTCTTTATTATATATATGGATTTGAATATAAAAATTTTTCATTTTTTTTAACAATACAACAATTATCAAATATAAATCATTTAAAAAATATAAAATTACAAACAAAAATTTTACGTTTTTGTCAAAATTTAAAACAATCAATTATAAAAAGTTATATTGAAATACCATTAACATGTGGGAAAAATTATAATTATTTAATTACAGGAAAATTTTCATATGAAAAAAATATTTTATATGGATTATTTCGTAATACAACATTAGCAAATAAAACAAAAACATCACATGCTATATGTGCATATGATATTAATTATATTCAACAAGCATTTTTTCAAACAATAAAACGTTGTATTATTGATGGAAAAGGTTATCGTGGTTTACCACATCTTAGTCCAGATACACAATGTATATCGAGTAAAGTATGTTGAATTTAAATGATTTTTTTTGTTTTATTTTATATAAATAAAAAATTTAGAATTTAAATAAAATTAATGAAGATTATTGTCCTGATGAAAATGAAAGATTTTTTCAATATCCAATTGGTGGTCATCAAGCAATTGAACAAATTCAACCGATTATTGAATTAAATGATAAAGTTAATTTTACATCAATTGAAATGAGTTCAAATGAAAATGATATGTTATTTTTTGTTGGAGATGATAATGGAACTGTACATATGGTAAAGTTACTTTATTTATTAGATATTTCATTTTATTTTTACTTTTTAAATTTATTTAGTTTCAAAATTCAAATACAAAACAAATTTATAAAGAAAATTTTCAATCAAAAATTATTATTGATCTAAAATTTATTAAGAAAGTACCAACATTTAAAAACTCAAAACTTATTGTTCTAACTGATAATCAGGTAATTGATTATATTTAAATATCAGCCTATCGAAAGATGTTGAAGATAGGACATTGATTACAATATCTAGAGGTCACGGTTTTAATTTTTATTTCACAACAATTTAGTTCTTCCGAATCTCTCATTAATATATTCATTCTTAATTTAGTTAATTACACAAAACTTCAATATATGCGAACAGTATACAACATGTAATGAATGTTCAAATGCTAAATTTTGTCATTGGTGTTCTAAAAAGAATACGTAAGACTTGAGATTTTTTATGGAAAAAAAATATTATTATTATTTGTTCTATTATAGATGTACAACAGTATTTGAATGTATTGATGAAAATAAAAGAAATAATGGAATTAATATATGTATAGATATTAAACAAGTTATTCCTCAAATAATTTCATTAGATATGTTAAATATAAAAGTAAAGTTTGTTTTTTTTTTCTTACTTTTTATTTTATTTATTTTAGTTACAAATCACTTTCAATGTTCTATTGCGAAATAATATTAATGAATATATGTGTCAATTTAGTCTTAATAATAAAAAAGAATTATATCATACAAATGCCATTCTCAATAATAATAAAGTACGATGTTCACCACCTATATTAAATAATATGAATGAAAGTAAGATATTATTTTTGAAAAAACTTTTTTTAATAATTAATTTTCTTTAGGTATTTATAATGTTATTTTATCAATTTATCATGTAAAAACAAATTTAACATTTGGATATTATAATTTAAAATTTATAAATTGTTCAAATTTTCTTACATGTTCATCTTGTACATCATATTCAAATATATGTTTATGGAATTATGAAACATTAAATTGTATATCTCAACAGAAGAAAAAATTTTTATTATTAAATTATTCAAATTTTATAATAAATTCTAATCAATGTTCATTTATTTATTTAGAAAAATCTGTACAAAATTTAATTTATAATATTGATAAAATATTTATTGTTCATATTGAACAATGTAATCAATCAATAAGTATTAATTCTTGTGAATTATATAATTATAAAAAAAATTTTTCATTTATTGATTCAAATCCAATATTAATTCGATCATTTAATAAATGTTTATTAAAATGTTCATTTAAATGGTTAAATTATCAAAATATTCATCAAATATCATTTCATAAACCATTAAATCTTCATTTATCTATTCAATTTTCAAATAAAATTATATCTATTATACCATATACACATATATCTTTATATCATTGTGAACATATGGCATTAAATTGTACATCATGTTTACAACTTGATTCATCATATGGTTGTATTTGGTGTAATAATATGTGTATGTTTAAAAATCAATCAATAAAATGTTCAAATAATCAAGAATGTTTATTACCAATAATTCAAATAATTGAACCATTATTTTTACCGATTAATGGTGGAACATTTGTAACAATTAAAGGAAAAAATTTTGATTTATTTAATTTATCAATTTATATAGCAGATATACCTTGTCAATTGATTACAGAAGAAAGTTCATATGATAGGTAAGTAAAAAGATAGCTTTAATTATTAGTAGATACAAATGTGTTACTACCAAACTTGAATATGAAATTGAAAGAGAAAGATTGTTTCATAAATCGATATTTATCAAAACATACTATTCGCTTATATTATCTCTGTTAATAATGATAATACTAATATAGAACTAAAAGAAGTGATTATTAAAGTTTCGATATCGAGTAGTACTATGTTTGTATATGGAATTAACTTGGTAATAAAAAGCTAATTAAGATATTTTCGGAATGATATTCGTGATGAAAGATTCATTTGAATTCTTTTCGATACATTAACTGAACTACCGTCAGAACTAATTATAAGACGAGAGCAAATCGAACTTTATCAAGAATGAGCACAGAATAGAATGTACAAACAAATAGTGTCCTATAAATTGAAAAATCTTCAAACATCCAACACTTATATTTCAATGTTTCTATCTGATAATATTGTATTCAATAGAAAAACAACTTTATCTTAATAGATCGATCATTCCAGTTTACAACATAGTCATTATTATCTTAAATACTTTTTTTTTAAGAATTGTGTGTCAATCCGGTGCAACTGGATCAATATTTCGTACTGGTCCTGTTCGTTTAAAATTTGGTTCTCATGGTCCACAAATATCTTCTCGTGAAATAATTTCATATATAAAACCAAAAATAAATTCAATCGAACCACTTATTGGTATTCAAAATGGTGGTACAATTTTAACAATTCATGGTGAAAATTTTACAATAGGTAATAATTATATATCAGTTTTAATTGGTAATTATTCGTGTCAAATATTATCAATAACTATGATAAAAATCGAATGTGAAACAAAATCATTTCCATTTTCAATATTAAATAAAAAACAACCAATAAAAATATTTTTTGATCAACAAACAAAATTAATTTATAAACAATTTTTTACTATTGTTCCGAATCCAATTTTATATTCATTTAATAAATATCATCAATATAAAAGTTTTACAAGTGGTGGTCATCAAATAATAATTCATGGTGAAAATTTTAATATAATACAAAATATTCAATTAGAATTGAAACATTATATATTTATTTCTCCTTTATTTCATAATAATACACATATTATATTTTTAACACCATCAATTCAAGAACTTAATTTAAATAATGAACAAGAAATTGAAATAAAAATTTATTTAGATAATTTTAATCGAACATCATCATTACTTTATATTAATGATCCAATTATTTATGAACTTGAACCTACATTACAAACATATACAAATGAATTAACTATTCAAGGTGTGAATTTAACAGCTATTGGACATACAAAAAATGAAATTCTTGTTCATATTGGTTGTGATTTATGTACTATTATTTATTTACAATCAGATAAAATTATTTGTCAACCACCAATATATCGTCCAAAAAAATATTCTAAAACAAAACGTCTTTGCTATAGTTCAGAATATCCATCAATTATTGTTTCTATTGATAATATACATTTACATATTGGATTTATGATGTATCCAAAAAAACTTTTTATTCTCGGTAAATAATAAATTTTAGACATTTAAATAGATAGAAAGAATGCACTTCTGAAAAGATTTTTCTGTAGATACATAGAAAACATCGTCACTATAGAATCTTAAAGTTTGTAAATTCCAGTGTTGGATCTTTATCAGGCTCAACCGAATCTATAAAGCGTTTGCAACTGATGTCAAACCATAGGCATTTGATATTAACTTTGGTAAAAAAATCTCCCAAAATTTGTTTTGGATTTTATAGTAAACTTCTTTTCAAACTATGATTAATTTTTATGCTGATTTCCCCTTCACTCGGACAAGATTACTTACAGAATATAAAGATGTTTTGTTCAGACCATAGATTATTCTATGATGAATTTATAGTTATAACTAAATGATCCTTTGTTTTGAATGTACAAAACATTATGGGTATGAAAGGTAATTTACTGAATTATATATTAGTATATACGGATGATAAATATTATTTATCACTAAACTTAGATAATTCGATTAAGAATCGAGAAGAAAGAGAAGAGTTTAAGAGAGATCCAATACAAACACTGGAAACATTTTATAGGACCGTTCAAGATTTCAATAGATATTAAAACCTATTTCAACGCTTCTTGAGATTTCACGATTCAACTTTCTACCAATTCTCTCTCGTACAAGACAAGAATATTTCTGAATATTACTGTTCAGTATTTTTCATATCTATAAATCTGTAATAAAATTCAATTGTTTTCTTCTAGGTATTATAAGTGGATGTTTATTCACTTTATTATTTATTGTTCTTATTATTCTTCTTGTTGTTTGCTTTAAAATTCGTCATACACAAAAAAAATATTTTAAACAATATTTCTCTGGAAATAGTATAAATTCAAATGAAATTGAAAAAGAATATATTTATCAATTAACATCACTTCCAATTCGTCCATATTTAAATTATTTACAATATTGTTATTATTCAAATAATTTATTTTCTAATAAAATTAAATCAAATATAAAACAAAATATAATTAATGAATTTAAATATTTAATTGAAAATCATAATCAATTTCTTGATTATCTTTTTAAACTTTCAATAGAATTAAATAATAAAAAAATTCTTCATCATCTTATTTTAACCCAAAGATATAATTTTAAAAAATTATTACAATTTAATCATGATTTTATTTATTTTCATATTTGTATATTAACATCATATGATACCTTTATAATAAATCATATTCATTTATTATTTTCTCAACTTTATTCTCAATTAAAATCTAAAATATATAATAATCCTATTGATGCTATTGAACAAACAATATCTTATTATTCATTAAATATGAATACAATTTTACATGATCATTCAATTGTATTTAAAGCAATTCAATTAATGGTTCATATTGATTTAAACAATAATAATAATTCGAATAATTTCTCATTAAATATTATTTGTTTAACATGTGATACAATATCTCAAATAAAACAAAAAATTCTTTATCAATTAAATTTATTAAATCAAATATCAATAAATGAATGTCAACTTTATTTATTAACTAATCATTCATGTTCAAATTCATTATCATCAACATCATCATCTTCAACAACATCATCTAGTGTACCATTAATAAGAAAATCAATATTAACACAAGTTTTATTTAATCGTACAATAAAATATTCAACAACTACTATTGATGATTCATATCATGATTCAAATATTTTATTATTAAATGATATTGATAATACAAATGAACAAATAAATAATTGGAAAAAATTAAATACTTTACAACATTATGGAATTACAACAGATGGTTACGAGCTTAAAATGATTTTATCAAGTAAACGAATTAATTCAATTAATAATAGTCTAGATTTAAGTATGTTATGTTTTCGATAACAATTCCATTACTAAATATACTGAATGAAGGCTATGATATAATATGAATGTACAATATCCTTTCAAAAGATGAACTCAATAAATCTTATTGATTCTAGTAGTAGAGCCTGCTGAATTGAGCCCAAATTCAGAGAACATTTGAATAAGAGTATTAAGAGCATGATACGGATTTGGGACCAAATATTTTAGACCTGATGATTTTAATTCGTGGTCTTTATAATATTGACGGCTTGAATAAGATGTTCAACTAACACTTCTGTAAGAACTCATTCATATGGGTAGTTTTGTTTGTAGGAACATCGCTAGATAGAATTATGAAATGTTATTTTCTAGATTTCTGATTGAGTTAAATCAGTGTTAGAACCGATAAGACAACACCAGACTGGATTTTTGTTGGTTCATTGTTTTGAAATTTTTCCTTGTCTCACAATTTTTTGTATAACAACTACATTTTATTTGTACTATTAAGTCAAAAAAAAACAGAGAAACATGATTTTTGAGTTTAGAATGAAAGAAAGAGTTGATGCTGTATTGACAATGAGTAATGTACGAGTGAACTTTTTCATAGTGATGACAATGATTGTTAATCATATAAGTTTGTATGGTTAATAATATCTAATAGATGTCAAGGATAGAACGATCACGAAAAAAGCTGTGCTAATTCCAATTCTGAGTTAAATTGTCCTGATACAAATCAAATAAAAAATATTATTATATATTTTTCTTTTAAAAACTAGGATACGCTTAAATTTTTGTATTGAAGTCGAGAATAATACATTTGAATGCTGCTTATAAACTTTGTCTATACAATTAATATCTTACATTTGCTTTTTATCTTGAGAAAAAAATCACCATTCATTGATTTTAAATAGCTAAACATTTTGAAAATTATTAATTCTTATAATGTCTTCTTTTAGAAAGTACTCTTCGTTCTTCTTGTCAATATTGTTCATTGTCAACATTCGATAATCAAATTATATTTAATTATTTATTATCATCAGCATTACCTAGTTTAAATACATTATCTTTAAATAGAAATGATCAAAAATGTTATATTCATTTATTAAATCATACTTATGAAGAAATAGGTAATGAGTTTGATCATTTATTAACGGATAATAATACAAATAAAACATATCGTTTATTTGAAACAAAATCAATAATACATTCAACATTAATTAATCTTATTGAAATTTTATTTATAAATCTTATTCATAGTGATACATATTTAAGTGAATTAATTGAACAATATTCAAAATTTTTTCATTTATTCTATGCACATTTTATTCCATTTATTTTTCAAAATTTTCATTGTTTATTTGATATAACAATTGATAAATGTTTAAATAGTTCATTAGATATTCTTGCAATGATTTTTCAAATTGCTTGTTGTCAAGAAAATGAAGAAAAATGTTCATTTTGTATTGAATTATTAAATAATAAAAACTTCAATTATAATATACAAAATTGTACATTATTATTTGCTGATGAAATACAACGTGTTCGATTATATTATTCAAATTTAGAAAGATGTTTCAATAATAAAAATTTATCATCTGAATATTCATCAACAAATATAGTATGATAATAATAAAAATACAAAAATAAAATATTTCATAATTTTAAATTTTTTCTTTTTTTTTTTATCGTAGGGTATTGATAAAAATTTTGAATTAGATGATATGATTTATAATAATCTTATTGAATATTCATATTTACATGCTGATAAGGTTTAATTGATTTATTTTCATTATTTTAATCGAATTACTTTATTTTCGTTTATTTAGATTATTGATTATTTGGAAGTTCAATTGTCTGAAAAAGATACTTTAGCAACATTTCTTAATCTTGTACAAATGTATCGATTGTCTGAAAACACTTGATCTTTTAAATGTATTGAAATATATATAATTTTTTTGTATGCTTTCTCTTTTCATATATTATCTATCTTATACTAATTTGAAATAAAATATGAGTTTTTCAAAAAGATCAATAACTACAGTGCTGACCAAAAGTCCCTCACCTCCTTGAACTTTATCAATATCTCAAGGTATTAGCTTGAAATTTTGGTTGCACATATATGCTGTTTCATGTACAACTCTATTCCATTATGTTGAATTGATGCTGAGTTGGTGTCTGTGGTGAGAGTTTATCAATGCACACATGCAACCAAAATTTCAACCTGAGAGCTTGAGATATTGATAAAGTTCGTGGGAATGAGGGTCTTTTGGTCATTACTGTAAATAAAAGGTACTAATTGTGATATGGATTAGTGATGAATTTCAAGACAAAAATATGAACGAATTCTCTTTTAACTACAGTACTCGAAGGATGAACTAATTAAACTATTTTTTTGAATAAAGAATATCGTGGGTAGATAAAATCAGTCAAAGAAAATCTCAACTTTACGAATAAAAATGTGACATTTTCCACATTTGAAGAGGTATACCTTTTGAAGAAATATCAAGCGTGAAGATGATGATATATATAAGCTTGTTTTTTCTTTTAAAAAAAGTTTAGAATCCTCAGCGAAACAAATTAGCATTCCAGAGCGCTAAATGAATTCTTCTCAGCTCTGGATATTTAATCTTTAGAAAATATTGCTAATAAATTTTGAAATTTTAAGTTAAATCGAACGTGTAGAAAAAAAGATGTTAGGATTGGAGTTTTAGAAAGAAAATTCGTCTAAGTTAAAAGAAACCAGACTCTGCAGATCCCTATTATACGCATCAACGATTACACTTTGTTTATCTCTAATAAATTTCCTTCTATATTAAGGATTTCAATAAAAACACGAATAAATTTTATATGGAAACTGCGGAAAAAATGTGGAAGAGATGACAATTCTTGTCGCCTGATAATATTCTAGAAATAGATACAATACTTTAGAAGAATTTGGCCTTGTTAGATATTAAGATACTCTTCTTATTTTAAATCTTTATTTTCGAACAAAACAAAAACATTCAATTACAATTTTTTTTTAATACTCTCAATATTTTTCGTATATACTTGGAGATAAGGATGATTTTCCGGTAGTGAAAGTCGTCCAATGTTTAAAGCACATTTATAAAACGAAAGTGCTTTAGAATAGCTATTCATTTTGGAATACATATTACCTATATTATTATAGGATAATGCCAAATACGGATGATTTGGAGATAGAGTTTTTTTTTGAACTTTCAACGTTTTGTCATAATATGAAAGTGCTTTCGGAAACTCGCCAATATTGTTATACGCCAAACCGATATTACTGTATGAGGTAGCCAAACTGGAATGATTTGAAGGAAAAATTTTTTGTCGAATTTCAAGTGCTTTTATATGATATGAAAGTGCTTTGAAGTATTCGCCTATGTTGTTGTATATTCGACCAATATTTCCATAAGAAATAGCCAAATCAGAATGGTTTTGACAAAGAGTTTTTTCTCGAATTTTTAGCGCTTTTTCATAATATAAAAGTGCATTGAAGTACTCGCCCATGTTGTTCAATACCTGTCCCATACTATCAAAAGATGCAACCAAATGAGGATGATTTGGAGGTAGAATTCCTTGCCGAATTTCAAGTGCTTTTTTACAAAATAAAAGTGCTTTCGAATACTTGCCCATTTTGTTATAAATTACACTAATATTAGTATAACAAATAGCCAAATCAGCATGATATGGATGAAGAATTTTTTGGTAGATATCACATGCTTTTTCTTGTGAAGAAAGGGCTTTCGAATACTGGCCCATCTTGTTATATACGGAACCGATATTATTGTATGAAGTAGCTAAATTAGAATGATTTGAAGGATAAATTTTTTTACAGATTGTGAGGTCTTTTTTATAATAGGATAGTGCTTTTGAATATTCGCCCACATTCTTATATACTCGACCAATATTTTCGTAAAATGTAGTCAAATGAGAATGATTTGAAGGAAGGGTTTTTTGATAGATATCATGTGCTTTTTCATAATATATAATAGCTTGTGTATATTCTCTTTGAACTCTTTTGATTATTCCAAGCATATGATAAATATTTGCTTCTTCATGATCATTAATCTTCTGATCAAGCATAATTTCACATACTTGTTGAGCCTTGTCAAACTGAGCAAGTTTAATTAGTAAGTTAGCTAATCGATTCCATCCTTTCAAATGAGGAAATGACACTTTTTGTATATGTTCAGTTAAAGCATAGAATTGTGCGTCATTATCACTGGTTAATGTCAATTCTACTTGCCAGAAATGATTATTGTTTGCGTCAATTTGATGAATATGTTCAATTCGAAATATAGAAAACATAGAGAAGAGAACTTCTTCTTTTCCTGAAAAATAACTAATATTGCTACTATTGGCGAAAGATGTTGAAGATATAGATGGATCAATAGTCATTACGAATAAGATGCCTATTAGATCGGATGTTTCAATAATTTGTCGAATAAAATTAAGAGATACTTGTCGATTCATATTAGTGGACAAAAAATTATTAAATGATAATAGTCCACCTTTTGTCTTTACTAATTGATCAAAGTCTGCTTGAGAAAGACCTTGTCCTCGATATACGACAAATCTATTGAAGTGAGTATGTTCAGCATATTGTTTCGAATGAAGTTCGTTAATGTGTTTGTAAAGATCTTGAATGAAAAAACCTATAGCAATGATAAGATCGATTTCCATTGTCTGTAAAGCTCGATTGAGCATAGAATACAGAAAACAGTGGGAAGTATACCACCAGATTGGAGTATGTTTGCGATATTCTCGCTCGAGCTTATCGATATTTTTGAGTTGCTCAGTGTTATCTAGAAATCGGTGTCGACAGTACGAAATAAAATGGACAATATGCTGTTGTTCAAAGTTGACTGTTAACAGAGTTTCCTTCAGTACTTGTGTACATATAAAGTATTGATCCAATTGATTAAAATTTTGTTTTTTGTTCTCAATATTTAATGGAACGAAGCTCATAGGGATAGTATTGTAGTCATATTCTTGAGTGGCCTCTTTAAGTGCTTCACAGATGACTGTGATGTTTGTAAAGACACCCTTTACTTTTGGCCATTGTTTTAACCATTGTTCATTGTAAGTTTTGTTTCTACAGAAAATGTAAATAAGACTAATTTGTGACATGTTATGCACGATGGGAATTGCTATTTGGCTAAATGTGCTTGAAGAGATCATGAAAATTTTCTCTTCTTCTATGCACGTAATGAAGTCGATACATTTATCAATGTCAGTGAATATATGTATAGTGTTAACAACTTTCCGTAATTTTGAGATTGTATTAGTAGAATATTCATTTTTCACTTCATCGATACTCTCATCGAGCCAGATGAGTAAAAAGTTCTGAACTGCCCGAACATTTGTGTGTTCTAATGGTTTTGCGCTTGTATGTGTACTTTTTGAAGATTTGGATGTGTGTTTGCTCTTCTTTTTACTAGCGATATCACCTATCACTTTTTTCAGTTTGTCCATTTTTATTAACTAGTTATAAATGATAACTCCGATTGTATATGTCGTCTATATGAAATAGTAGGAAATATATTTTTAACGTTACAAAAATAAAAATGATTACTGTAGATTTTTTAATTTGTTATTAACTAGTGAAATATTTTGTTTATTTTCTATTGAATGAATTATTGTCGAAAACCTATTTTTTTTATTCTGAGATATCGCTTCTTATTTCCTATATTTATATCGTCATGCGTCATTAACCAAGTGGTTTTTTCCAACATCGTGACATCATACATACATGTATTTATGATGTAATGTATTGCAGACACATATTTTATTTTCTTTCGTCTGTATTGATTGGAGAATACACAAGGTACATATTGATGATACTGTATATGAAAGAAAAAGAAAGTTTTATTAAAAAAAGACACTTTTGTTGATAAATAAATGAGAAATTCAAAAATATGAGAGAAAATTATTGTTTCAAAATCTCGACTCCTCAAATAGGAGTGAGATCTTTTTAAATATTTACTTTAAATAATATTTATTTTAAAACATTTTCATGACGACATTTATTATCACTATTAATCAATTTTATAAGTCATTTTGTTCAATTCAATCTACATATATATAACAGATGCTTACAATCTTTTGCTAAGAAATATGTTTCCATACTGTTTAACTACAAGTAAATATGCGACGAGTTACGCACAGAAAATGGCAAGATGCATTTGCTTCTTCAAATGTATAAAAGTTGAGTATACATTTCTAATGATGCAGTGATGAGTGATATATGAAAAATACAACATATCTAGTTAGGAATAACTTTAATTGAAGTGTCAATTTTAGAAAGAATAATAAAATCTAAATACTATAAAAATATAGTATTGTTCAAAGCTTCTGATAACCTGTAACGACTAAAGCCTAAAGCTCTTTAATATATTGATTCATCGACATATAACTCAATACTACGGTCTACCTGATATCAAAATCAAAAACATTCGATTTTAAAAAAATCATCTGTACCAACAGAAAAAACTGTACTTCAAATTGAACATCACCTAAATAAGTCATAATGATTTTTAAAATAAGCAGTTAAAGAGAATAAGGTATTTTCATCTATAACACATAATGATTCTGACAAAGTGAAAGTCAAAAACAATGTCAATTATATAGTGTATTGGCCGTACCAAACCCTATGAAAAGACGATAGAACAGCATTCTTTCTAAAAACAGGTACTTTGATTAATATCGTTCATATATAGACATAATTGTACTCTTAGGTACCTGGAAGTTCACTAATATGACTTTCACCAATATTATTAGGATAATTTCGCCTTATTTGCAACAACTTGAGCAAAAAATATTAATATACGATATGGTCTCTTACTAATTCTCATACCACTTTTTCCTCAACCTTGTCCATTTTGCAAACATCCAGTAACGTTTTATTCATCGTTGAATGACTCAATGCTCACTGCCAATATAGTGACTACTGGAGTCAGCTATTACTATTATTGAGGATTGTTTTAGTGTTCAAATTCCCAATCTCCATATCCGTCAAATACTATCTATCATCGGATTATTAGAAATACATGTTTAACTTTTATCTATATACGAGACGCAAACAAACTATGCCATATCTGCGCAGCTCGTTAATAAATGTTTGAACTTGAAATAAAGAGATATTTATAAAACTTCAATAATTTATTTCTCATCCCATGCACTAATAATCATTTAATCAGATTATTTGTATTTTCTGTAATCTGTTGAGCAATGGTCCTTAATCACGAATTTATTTTTTATTCGAGCTAAAAAAGTTGTATATTTTCTTTTATGTTTATCAATGAAATATGCCAAATATTTGATGCATTTGAAGTCAATTACTAATCGATTATTTATTTATAAATGAATTATTATCAGTTTATGTAATTTAGTCATATTTCTCAGTTTAATATGGTTCTGATCATGTAAAAACATAATGAACAAAATTTTTAAATTTTAAACTTCTCTAGTAAATTGATTCGTTAAGTGATTGTGATTTTTTATGATGAGTATGTGAAAAATTTCATCTGTACATATACACTTTGTATATTCAGACCTGTTGTTACTTTCGCATTTACTCACGCGGAAAAGGACGATTATTTGAAAAGTTTGATTATCGTATCGCATTGTTCTCAAAACGTGTTATAAGTAATTCTTACTTATTTTTAAAAATCGAAGTTTTGTCTTTATCTTGTATTTTAAAAACTGAAAGTTAATTCTTAGTTTATCCCTTTTTTAATGGTGTATCCGAAAATTTCTTGTAAACCTTCATTCTATATATCTAATCTTATCTTTTATTGAAACGAGCATTTATAAAACTGTAGTGCTTACCAGAGCCAGCTTTTTTCAAAAAGGCTTTGTTGTTATCGTATAAAAAAAGTATTTTCCTAGGTGGACCTCACATGGTTATAGTTTTTTCAAGTAATTAAACTTATCATCCTTTTCTATGCTCCAAACATCACAATTTGAAAAACCGTAGCTCTGATAGGCACTGGCATCTAACATCTTTTTTCAAACAAAACAAATAAATATATAGTATGGAAAGGCATACGGATTTTTGGATTGCCAAATGGAACATTGTTGAATCTTGTTCAACTAATCGCTTTCTCTCAAATATCATGTTATAGGGCTAAAATTTTACTACAACCTCTTCATTACAACTGCAATATATTCGGAACGTTTCATGTGATGTGAGTGTATTTGACTTAAAAACGATTTTGACGAGATACTTTAAATCGTTTAGGAATGTTAATAATACTTAAGGAAATTTTTATGATTTTATTTTTGGTTTTCTCATTCAGTTTGAATATTTTGAAGAAAGTAAATTAACTAGTTACCAGTTTGATTTATATTAGAACACAATAATAAATCATTTTAGCGTCCTTATTTCTATAAGTAATAGACTGAAGTTCTTTAATTTCGTTACTGCCAAAATATCTAACAAATAAGATTTGTGAAGGAGCTTCTCATTTTAAATGATACCGAGAATATTCACAATGAAGAGAAAAATTGTTATACTCTAGTACTCCCAATTTTTCATTGATATTCGTACAACGAATCATAGAGCCAATGATTTAAATCATGTATTAGAACAAATTTTCGATCAATATATATACATATCAGTAATATATGTTATTATTAGTGAGTGCTGTTAGTCTTGATTCAATGTCACAAAAGGATTTTTATTTGTATGTAGTAAAACTAAAAAAAATATAGTCAATGATTCTATGAAATACTGCTGATTCTTTGAGAAAGAATCAGACGGATGAGAAGTCAAAAAAAGATGCGACTAAATGCAGTGACGGCTCAGCCCTGGAAAATGAAACATGTTATTAACCGTCGAGTAAATGCATATAATCCGCTTTATTAATTCTCTGGAAAACGCTGATAAAAAAATGAAACCTGTTCTGAGAGGAATGAAAAGTACGGCTAAATCGTGAAGAAAATCATAATTTAACTATAATAAATTCTTTTGATGAGTCTAAATTAGTGTTATAGCTTACTAATTGTGAACAAAAATTAAGCCAATTAATGGGAAAACGTTCGCAATATGGAATATAAAAAATATTGTTGATCTGATTTCTATTGAGTTTCAAAATTGCGAATACTTTAATAATCAAATAATAGTATTAGTTAGAAAAATATATAACAAGATAAACTCTTGATAAGAGAAATACATAACAAAATAAATTATTGAAAAGAGAAACACATGACAAAAAAGTCATTCTTCGTCACTATTGTCTTGAGTATCTTTTATAACACGTATATAATGATGAGAAATAAATCTTAAACCTGACTGATAAGCATCAAAATCCTTATCTTGAATATATTTTTGTTTTGCTAATATAAGTTTATCATTGTCACGTATATGTCTTCCTTTTCTTGGTCGTGTTGTACGTTTTTGAGCTTGCTTTTGTTCATAACGGCACATCACAGATTCTCCTCTTGAATTAACTCCATTAATCCATGTCCATAAATTAGAATTTGTTCGAACTCTTGCATTTATTTGTCGATGAAAATCTACTAAATGATTATTATTAGGTGGTCGTTCAGCTATATTATCGAAATGATTTTACATATCAACCGGAAATCTTCACTCATCAATGTAATCATTTAAATTTTTTCTGTATGGGTATTAATTTCATTTGAAAGTAGTAATAGTAAACTGGTAATGTTTGCTATTTGACAACGTATATTTTCTTCTTTCGATTAACTAAACCATACTTCTTTAGTTTTTTCCAAATATTTTGAGCAAAATGAAAATGACATCCTTTAACTAATGCTTGTGGAAATACATGATCAATTGCACCTTGTTCAAAATCTATTAAAATTGATGATGGATTTAATGTGATGTTTGCGTCGTTGCATAAATAATTAATAATGTAAATAAATGATGATAATCTTCTCCTGGATTGTTGTCAGAACACGCATAGATTATTGGCTTCATGCTAAATTCATCCAGAACATGAATATAATATGCTTCGGTAGATAATGCAGATGCAGTATGGAAATGTTCCATTTGCACTCTAATGAGAATTTTCACTTAATAATTTTAATTTTAAACATTATTCTGAAGCAAAAGCAAAAACTTTATCTGGTGTTGCTGTACTACAAAATAAAAATTCTTATTGTATTTTGTTATAATATATATATCATTAGGAATTGTAATTAATCATAACAATGTTGGTGTTGAAGGCAATAGAGTTTTTCTAGTATTATATGAAGTAGTTTTCCATGTTGCGTCGATTGGAATCAAAGCAGCTGAGTCATTGTCACGACGCTTAACTCAAGATAGACAACAGATTATTTGAAATGAAAGGACAGAAAGAAATACTCACAAATTTCTGATAGTTTAGGATTATGGTAATATGCTGTACTATTTGAGTTGATAATTTCATTAACTTTTAAAATGATAGTACAAGAACAAGATTTGAAAGTACATATATAAACTAATGAATCACTCTGGTTTTCACGTCTTAATTCATATAGATAGTTGTTATATAGAATTGCTTTTTCATCTCTTTCAGTTGTTAACCAAGTAAAATTTGCACCCATGTCTGAAGAAACGATTAATAAGACAATTCATAATCATTAATCAAAACAACTAAATTATCAGAGACAATTTTGAAACAATAAAAATAAGATCAACGATATTTTCTATGTTTCATATTGTAAACACTTTTCTCTTAATTTGCTTAGTTTTTGTTCGCAATTAGGACATAACCTTATATTAGTGTACGTCTTAAACTATACATCTAATTCAATACAAATTTAGACGTATAGATTTGAATGTAGAATTTTAGACGTACTAATTTAGACGTAACCATAGAAATGTATTGAAATATAATTACATTGAATGCTAGGAGGGAAATAGTCATATTGCTCTATAAATATACACGTACTTGGGTTATAAAAATGCGATCGATTGTTTTTTATCGTTTTCTGGGAAACAATAAACCAAATGGACTCAATAAACAATGTCAGAACTTAGGCTAGAGCTTGATAATATTTTAAATATTAATCTTGAGAAAAATAAACTTGCTAATTTATTTCATCGAAAAACGAATATAGAATTGAATAACAATCCATATATATAATGATCAGTGTGTGTCTGTGTGTCAGTTTCTTTGTTGCGAATTAAAGGTTAAAGGACGAATATGGCAATAAGGGGGTAAGAATACAAGAGATACAAAAGATATAAGACTATAAGGTCGAAGACTAGATGAACTACAAAAATATGTGTAATATAAGAGTATGAAGCCATACGGCTATCTTTATACATAATGTGGCATGTCCGTATGCTCTTACTAAGTGAAAGATCAAAGCTTTGAGGTTATACATTAAAGGAGAAAAAACAGTTGTGCAGTATGTATGGGTCTTTGTTAGTTCTATAGATAATACACCATATTTCTTAATATGAATAAATGTATATCCAAATAAACATACGGTTTTCATTGCATTACTGAATTTAATAGGTAAAGTCTTAAATATTATTATTATCATCTGGATGACTGTTTTTGACAGATACTACTACAAGTTAGATTACCATGAAAAGGTATTAATCTCATTTTTTGTATTTTTCTAACAGATGCACTTAATTCAGATGTTGAGAGTACTTGATTTGTTTTATTAATTCGTTTAAATCCATATGGTGATTGCATAATAGAATTATAAAATGATTGTCTACGTAAATTTTGATCGGAAAATCTCCATTCTGATGCCGCACTAATCATATGATAAAATACTGCATCACTATTATTAAATGGTGAAAAAAAGATTTCAGGTCCACATTTATCACAACGATGAAAATGTTTTTCAATCCAAGATATATCAGTCTCCAGTGCACCCCAAAATAGATTTTTATCATTATGTATTAAAATAGTTTCTTTCATCCAAGAAAATGTTGTATTCTTATATTTTAATAAATACTCAAGTGTTTGACCACCAGCATCATGCCAAAATCCTCGCCGTGTTATTGTTGATACACCGAAATCATCTATTGTATTATATAATTGTGGAGCTAAACAAATAAATCCAATCCAACAAAATCGAGAATATGTTGCAGGATGTTTTCGACAAACGATATCACGTGAATTTAAAAGCGTAACAGAATCGAAAAAACTTAATGGAAATACATCACCATCAAGTAAAAGAAGAGCAGAACCATTTCGAAGATAACTTTTTCCTATATTTCCTAATGCCCAATTAACAACATCGGCATTTTTATCGGATGATCCAACAGCTGGTTTATGTTTATCTGATGGAAAACTATGTAGTCCTGCTTTATGTATTGCCGCAACTTTATGCATATCTTCTGATGCAGATCCATCAATAAAAATTTCAACACCAATCAAATTAGTAGCAAATTGTCGGATAAGATATAGTTGGAGATTAGCAAGTAAAAAATGACGAGTATGAAAAATAAAAACAGCGAGAGTAGTATTGGAAGAATTGATATGATGCTGCGAAGAAGGTGGAGCTCTTTCAACAAGCACTTCTGCTGGATCGATAGTAGTGGGAACAGATGACTTAAAAGTAGTAGTTGTGGTAGTAATGGGAACAGATGACTTAAGTGTCGTAGTTGTGATAGTAGTGGGAACCGATGACTTAATTGTCGTAGTTATGGTAGTAGTGGGAACCGATGACTTAAGTGTCGTAGTTGTGATAGTAGTGGGAACAGATGATTTAAAAGTAGTAGTCATAGTAGTTGTAGATGTGATATTATCATTAGTAATGATGCTACGATTAGAAGGAAAAGTAGTAACAGTAGATTTTTCTTGAAGACATTTAACGCTTTGATTTATATTAAAACTCGAATGGGATATTATGAGATTTGTTGTTCGTTTATCTTTGAATTTTGAATTTAATATGTAATACATCATTAGTAATAATACCACAAGAAATAGCAATTTTGCATATTTATAAATAAGATATTTCATTTAAATATTTGTTTAAACGGTGATGAAAAACGATAAATTTCTATATTGAACATTGTTTTAATTTCTCCTAACAACATCCACATGAAAATAAATATTATTATAAAACTTGCGGTCCATAGTAGACATATATAATAAAGATGCTGAAACTATTTTATTAATTTTGGAATACGAATGGCAACTGTTAAAAATGAGAGTTAATGAAGAATTTGATTTTACAAAAAATTCTGACAGACAGTATCGTTTTCGTAAGAATCAACGAAGCTATAAGAGGTATTAATAGTTTATGTTAATGAACTGTTATATCACTAATACCGCTAACACTTGTAGATATTGATTTTGTTACAAAATAAATCTTTTTATTTTAAGAAAATTATTTTGTCAAACAACCAAAAAAATATAGAAAAGACAAATGAAGAGTATATGAATAAAACAACTTACCTTGGGATACGGAAAATAACTCACAAGTTCTCTTTATACGTATAAAATTTTCGATATTTTTTTCTATAAGACATGATAAACAAAAGGATAGATCCAAAGATGAGTATACATCAACTTATTGTTAGAATTTTAACATTCACGTATCTGTCGTGGCATAATTTGATGCTGATTAGTTTGGCCATAATTTCAAAACGATTCTATAATGTCTACAGTAATAAAACACAGTACATTACAGAAGATTCTTTACTATCGATATGATGATTAAAATCACGAAGTTTATTCTTAATTACTTTTCATAGCTATGATGCTTTTATCTCGAATTCGTCTTATCAGATAGATCATATATAGAAATGATATTTTATTTTTACTCTATTTGGTAAAGTAAACTAACTCGGTTTTATTCTATTCGATAAAGTAAAGTATGTTTTAATTAGTGAAATGAAACGAGAAAATAATATTTTTCACGTATACATGAAAAAACGATACATTTTAACATTACTTTATGGAGCAAGGAAAAATTGAAGAACTCTATTTTATTAAATATGACATACTTTACTTTACGTTTTTAAACTACAAAGAAAATAATGTGTCACTCCTAAACATTCAGTTCTGCATTGGTTTCTATAAGGTCAAGTCTATCGAAAAGAATGATTGGTGTCTTTAATTTGTCACTTCACTGGCAGTTAATGGTATGTTAGTTGAAAAATCGATCCTATCTATTCAGATATCGACTAAAAGAGATCTACAAAGTTCAATTATGATAAATCTTTGTAATTCAAATTGATAGATCCTTTAAAAAGTTATAAAAGTATATATTTATGAGATTCACAAAGTATTTCAGACTCAAGGAATTTCAAGCATACTATTCTCGAAGTACAGTTTTGTGCCTTTTGCTGAATTTTCATTAGAAAAATACATATTAAATCAAAACTAGAATAATATTCAGAATCAGCATTGTACATTGAGTCGAATTATGTGTATTGTAAATCTTTGTATAAACTCTATTTTCATCAAAACAATTTTTCCATAGTTTCTTAAGATAGACTCAAAAATTGGATTTGATATTATGAAGTATTTGTAGGAGATAAAATAATAGATAATTGAGTAAGAAAGGGAGCATTTTCATGAAATTCATTTTTTGAGTCCGCACAGGCAGGTAAAATGGTTTATAATACGTTTACTACGATTTAGTCTTCAATACTGATTCTGAATACTATTGTGAAACACGATCTAAAAGAGAGTGTTGAAGTGTTTAAGTGTAAAAATTTGGATCCCCCCGTCCCCCTCCCCACAGATGTGGCAGACATCCTTAGCAACGAAGCGTCACAGACACCCTTAGCAACAGCACATCACAGACGTGACAAACATCACAGAGCGTGACAGACATCACAGACCGTGACCGACAGGCAAGAGTACCATCTCAAAACGTAACCTACATCTTAATGTATTAATTAATTAATTAATTAGTTTTTAACTAATTAAATATGTTTAATTGATCAATTGGCTTTTAATTAATTAATTCGTATGTAATTAATTAATTCGTGTCTGGTTAAGCAGTTAATGTTTATTTAGTTAATTAATTAGTGTTTAATTAATTAAATTCCTACTGCAGATCGTGACCAACACCTAAGCTGATTAATTAATTCGCATCTAATTGATTAATTATCCGTTAGAGACAGGATGTTGGGGTCCTCATAGAGAGTGAGAAACGCGGTTTAAAGTCATCGCATATTGTAACAGATAGCTTCAGGATACTATCAGGGTTCATGTATATTTCAAGTCTAGTTAAAATATCAATGGAGTATCTTCTCATTGAAGTTCTATGGTCAGGAATAATGCGGAAGCATGCCCAGTTATACATAAAACACCAATTTTTGAGAATTACTAATAATGAGTGTGTCGTGTTTCACATTTTTAATCCCGGAGAGATTGCGCTGAAAGCTTTTTTAGTTTTGATTTAATACATCATTTTCTAATCGAAACCTACCAAATTTTGATCAGAATGTTCATGAGATGCCTAATGCAAATTCAAATATAAATGAATCTTCAACGGCACAAAATCACTTCGAAAATTGACGAAAAAAATGCGGACACTAATGTAAAATAACAGTAAAAGGTGAAATTTTTTTATTTACAAATTTATATATGAAATGAGACAGTCCTATAAATTCTAAGAGTCGAATTTCTTTTTATTGTGCTTGCCATGTGTAGAGCTCAACATTTATCCATAGCATATGACTTTCTTGCTCAAAACGTTTATGTACATAAGAAAAGAAGCTTAATTAGTGACGGTAAAAAAAGGAGAAACGTAAGTAAAATATTTACCTATATCGAAGTGCTTTTGTTGTGTGACCGATACTTCAGTATCAGCATCACAGTGTGTGAGAGCTAACACTTCCAAATAGCTGCGACAAACATCCATTTCTATATACACACTTGTTTCCATGTCTTTTATTCATTCTCAAAAAACTAAAGGAATTAGTGGAATGATGCAGTGTGAAAGCTGCACTTTCATTTCATTCATAAATTTATGAAGGAAATTAAATTTATCTTTCGCGCTTTTGATGTAACTATAGGATTGTCTCATGTTATATTAAAAAAATTATCTTTTGCTTTTCTTTGCCGTAGTCATACGAAGGCCTCTCCTCATCAATAAATTTATGAAAAGAAACTTTTTTCTATTTTTTTTCCTTTCAATATTGAGCACTCTCGTGTCGTTTACAAATGAAGCAAATTATACTTTTTACTATTTTTTTTCCATAGTTGGACGACAATCTCATCTTGCTTGTAAATTTATAAGCAAAAAATGAATTTTTTCCTTTCTGCCGTAGTTAGAAGGTTGTCTTATGTCATATGTCAACTTAGAAATGAAAAAAAAATTATTGTTCGCCTTATTGCTATAGTTACACGACTGCCTCATCTCATTTATAAATCTAGTTATATAAAAAAAAAATTTCTTTTCCTTTTTTTCCATAATTATTCGATTCTCTTTTGCCCTTTATAAATTTATGAATAAAATAAATTATATCTTTTGTTTCTGTTCAATGATTGTTTGAGTGGCTCTAGAATTTTTATCAACATTAAAGGTCGAATTAGATATTTATTGTGTGCGCATGTTTCCGCCCTTATTGTTGATGAAATAGATGTTCCATGCAGATATTTTCACGGTATTTCCTACAACAAAGATGCTATGTGCATAATAAAATTGAACTTTGTTCAATTAAACTTTCACTTCAATGATTGAATAAAACATTGTTGAGTTGAAATTTAACCGTTCAAGTTTCACATTAGACAGATATGGCTTGTTTTTTATCGATCAATATTTTATAGTGAATGTTCGGTATTTTTTGATCAGTAATAATTAATGTTCTGATCAGTAAAACGTTGGTTTTTCGTCGGTAATTAGTTTGAAAAGCCTAGAAATTAATTTACAAAGATGTTGTACAGCTTATCAGTCACAAAAATTACCTGAAATTACACACCAAATTGCAGTTTTGATTACTAAAACTGAGCAAATATCGATTCTGATTCGGTTCTCAAAAGATCATGTGAAATCGAAACCGATAGCCATTAAGATACATATGGAAGTTTTAAATATATTTTGAGAAGTTTTAATTTATGATTTGTTAGGACTAAAGACGCCACATACTTCGGCATTAACGAAAACGATATTCCCCATATAGACTGAAATTTTTAATCTCAAAAATGAAAAAATATCGAAGCCTCGACATAGATTAAAGAATTTTTGGATAGATATGAAAATTTAACATTTCTGGTTCTTTTAACACAACCACTATGTTTTTTTCACTGTTTCAATGGTAACTTGATTTTCAGTTCTCACTTTTTACAACTACTGAATCCTAATTTCCTTTGAGCAGCATTTGTAGTCCCACACCCTCGAATTATTAGTTTATTCAGCAGATGTGATATTTATTGAACATTAAATTTTATACTGATCGTTTAGATATTATACTGACCATTTAATCTGTAGTCGATATATATATATATTATGTTATATACACGTGTCTGGATTGATGCACTATATGTCTGTATTTGTTCATCCTGATCCTCATTCAGGACAATTCGCTCTAAGGATATGTTCACTCTTCAGCGAGTCACAACTCAAAAAATTATATTAAAATGATGAAATACAGATGAAAATTAGTGTAATTCAATTTTATTAATTAAAATGGATATTCTTATACATATAATTACATGATTTTGATTCAAATCAATTTTATTGTATGTGCTGAATTATAAGATTTGTTTTAATCATTAAATTTAACAAGATACCATTTTTAAAGTCTGTTTCATCATCTACATGGATCGGAACCCAGCCATCAAGCATAAGATTACAGATAATTTTAACTATAATGTAATTAGTTTTCGAAAGATTACATTAGATCTCCGTATTATACAACAATTGAGTTTAAAGAAGAATTTTGTAACAACCAATACTTGATGCCATTCATGAGTATCATTCATTTATAATATTGATTAACCGCTTGGGTCCCTACTTTTTCTCTCAAAAATCCAGACTTTTATAAGAAGTCTTTAAATATGATGCTTATTTATTTTTTGAAAAACATTATGCTAATGTGCTACGAAAACATTAGTAGTTTGTTTTCGTATGATAGTCTCCAGAACAATCAATAATACGTGAGACATATAGCTATCAAGACACGTATCTTGAATGATCTCGAAAACTATGAGATGCACAAATAAAGAATTTTCGTTGAGGTCGTTTTGATTGCAATGTTTATGAAGCGAGCAAAGTAAAATCTAGAGCATTTAGACACAGAGAAGATTTTCTGTCAACGGTCTTTTAATAATAGTTAGTCCGCATGTTCTGTACTCTGTGGTGTATGCTGTTCGTACATGGGACAATGAAAGAGAATACATTATGAATACAGCAGCCATAGAATGCTAGAACAATTTCACGATCTCAGTTCGTGACCTAACGGGTAAAATTCTTTCCAAATAAGCTAGTAGCACATGTGTTTGATAACCGCATCTAGACGTATTTGTATGTCACGAATATTGTAAATAAAATAGCAGAACGTATATCGATCTTGAATGTTTCATACTAAAATTCGTATATGCACTAGATTGCGAGTCTAAAGACAGTGAATTTTCAATCATCAGGTGTATATTCAAACTAACAAATGTAGATTTACAAATAAGACAAACCTCAGATGTTTAAATTTAATTATATGCAGTTTAGCCGAATCTGAACGGTAATTTTCTGACGACTTTGGTAAAAAAATCACTTTTTTTTGTTTTTTTTCTGAACAAACAAACAATTTACGTCAGTTAAAAACTGAATAAAAAAAGAGAATTTCTTTAGACTTTCTAGAAGAAATAAAATAGAAAATAAAAATTAGATCGCAACTTATAGAGCATTATTTAACTCATATAATTGCATTCCTTTCTGTATCCTCAGAGTTGTAGAAGATTTTATATTTCAAGCTTTATAATAAAAATCATTGAGAATTTAAATAGATTTATCAGGTAATATAAGTGAATGAGTAGATAAAGAGATATATTGTCTTCTGATGAACATAAAAGGTTGAATTTTTTTTCTACTGTTTGTCACACTGATGAATTGTCTGTTTGTATTAATTGTTCTTCATCTTCTTTTAAGAATTCAGAAGACTACTGTCCATATCATATTCTAATTGTATATTCACAATCTCCTGCTATCTAATAATATTAGTACAATTATTATTTATTTTTCTTGTTCTCGACACTAGTCTTTGTCACGCTTTCTTGCTCTTACCTGTTAACTCTCGTTATTATTTTGTTTTCGTCTTCTGCTACTGCATTTCTTATCTAATACTATCAAAAATTGAACAAATAAACGTTATATGCTGTTTATTCATAATATATACCAACATACTAATTGTACACTTGAAGCTGTTTTTTTTTTGCATTGTCATTGTTGTTTTGATTAAGAATATGAAGATTATTAGAAAGCAAATAATATCGATGCATAACTTTGAATTGTTTATATCGTGTACCTTTGAGTAGAACGATTTAATGTACTTTTGTTCTGTTCTCCTATATTGTATTTTTTGCATCGTCATTATTTTTTATGAAAAATAGAAGATATATTACAAAGCAAAAATCATTGGTGCATATCCAAGAATTATCTATATATAGTACATTTGCGAAGAACGATTTCATACATTTCTTCTCTGTTCAACTTTAAAATTAATACAACAAGCAAGAAGATCACTTTCAATAACAAAATAATATGCCTTGCAAATACAATCGATTAGATAAAGATAATGCTGCTGTACTCTTCATCGATCATCAAGCCGGTCTTTTATCATTAGTACGTGATTTTAGTCCTGATGATTTCAAAAATAATGTTTTGGCATTAGCTGATATTGCAAAATTTTTTAAACTACCCGTCATACTTACAACGAGTTTTGAACAAGGTCCCAATGGTCCTATGGTACCAGAAATCAAAGCAACCTTTCCAGATGCACCTTATTTTGCACGACCAGGACAAATTAATGCATGGGATAATGAAGATTTTGTCAAGGCTGTCAAAGCTACTGGTCGTAAACAATTAATTATTGCTGGTATTGTTACTGATGTATGTGTTGCATTTCCAACATTATCAGCATTAGAAGAAGGTTTTGAGGTATTTGTTGTTACGGATTGTAGTGGTACATTTAATCCTGTTGTACGTGATGCGGCATGGCTAAGAATGCAACAAGCTGGTGCACAATTAATTAATTGGTTTGCCGTTGGATGTGAATTACAACGAGATTGGCGTAATGATGTTGCAGGTTTTGGTAAAGTACTTGGTGATCATTTACCTGTATATGCAAATTTGATACAAAGTTATAATTCTATTAGTCCACGTTTATAAACAGGAATAAATAAATGTGAAGAACAATAGTAAAATAAACTTTAATACTATTGTAATAGTTTAATTTTGATAATAAATATTCATGCTCTATTATTTTTGAAAAAATACATATGAAAAACATAATTTGTATCAAAGATTTTATATAAATATTTAAATACATTCATATAATAATTAAGTAGCATAGTTTAATTGATTAAAAGAAATATTAATATCAAAACTTTTTTTTTAAAATTAAACATTTCTCTAAATAAATGCGCGTTATTAAAATACACATTATTTTTATTTTTATTTTGTATATAAAATGTCGAAAGAGGATGATAATAGAATTTCTAATTGGTTTCGACATTGTTGGAATAATTTTTGTCAACGATCTTCAGAATCTTCATTTGAATATTCACCTTCTAGAACAATAATAGATAGTAATAATAAAAGTAATCGTTTTGTATCTCAAGCTGGCAAAAAAATTGTCACACGTGATTCAAATTTTGATGGTCTACTTCATGATCCATTAGAAGAAAATATAACTTCAATTCTTCATACAAATGAAAATGTCATACCATCAAAAGATTATACAGAATTAATGCGTATAACTAGTCCATTTCATATAACAGTTGAAACGCTTGCTCATGTTATGACAATAATGGAAAAACATTGTCAAATGGGTCTTGATCCAAATACAAAGATGAATAGTGATTTAAAAATGATACCAACATATGTAACAAATTTACCAACGAAAAGTGAACAAGGTGAAATATTAGCACTTGATCTTGGTGGTACTAATTTCCGAACATTATTAGTTAAACTTAATCCAAATACTGAACCTCAAGTTATTTCAGAAGCACATATTGTACCAGATTCAAAAAAAGTTCTTGCAAATGATTTATTTGAATTTATTGTTGATGTATTAAAACAATTTATGATAACAAATAAACTTGATTTAAATCAAGAATATGTACTTGGTTTTACATTTAGTTTTGCTTGTGAACAGATAGCATTAAATAAAGGAAAATTTTTAACACCATCAAAAGGATGGATTTTATCAGATTTAATTGGACAAGATGTTGTAGAAAAACTTCAAAGAATTATTTATCAAAAACAATTAAAAGTTAAAATAACTGCATTAATTAATGATACAGTTGGTACATTAATGGCTTGTGGTAAGTTATTTTTTTTTAGTATTTTATTTTACATATGAATAAAGTTCATATATTTTATTTAGCTTATCATGAAAATACTTGTCGAGTTGGTGTAATACTTGGTAAAAAAAAAATTTTCTCTATTAATACAACATATAACATATTTCTGATTTCATAATTAGGCACAGGTACAAATGCATGTTATTTTGAAGATATTAATAAAATTCATACGATACCTGATCGATCAATTTTACCACCAGAAGCAACAGAAATGATTGTTAATACTGAATGGGGTGCACTTGGTATTTTTATAATAGAGTATTATAATAATTTTTTGACAAAATGTTTGTGCATTCTTTATTAGCTTGCAGATATTTGAGAAATATTTAAATAATTTGTGACAGATTTTGCTTCTGAGTGGTGAATATACCTTTGAAAGAATTGAAGAAATATTTGGATATTAATAGAACATTTTTGTTAGCTGTCTTATGTCTCTTTGCAAATATGTTAAGAATTGTTGATCTTGATAATCTAATAGAACAAATATTTTTTTATAATATGTTATATCAAACTAAGTTCGGATGTTTATCCAAGTAATGCTATAATTATTTCATCAAAATTCTTTTTTTGTTTAAAATACTGTTTGATCGAAAAGATAAATCTTTTAAAAATAGTGATCAATGATAAAAACTTATTGAAAGAAAAGGAAGATTAAAATAGTACATTTTGTAGAGTAGATTTTATACTACAAACTGATGTGTAAACAAAAATTTCCATTTTTATTTTTAAATTATAATTTTGAAAATAGTTAAATGTACTTAAATATTTTTTCAGTCAAATATGTTTTTTTTCAATGCTTTTGAATATTATATTCGATAATAGTACAAAATTTTGATTTGAATCTATAGTTTTATAAACTTTCTCATATATATGCAAAGAAATAAAGAAATCATAAACATTTTGTCAAAAATTTTTTTGATAATTCATCATAATTATATTATTGACTATTCAGTAAATATTTATAATTAGGTGAAGGTGGTTGTCTTGATATGTTAATTACAGATTTTGATCGTGAAATTGATAAAATGTCAAATAATCCAGGGATACATATATTTGAAAAACTTATCTCAGGAATGTATATGGGTCGTTTAGCTGCTGAAATTTTAGCTACACTTATTAATCAAGGTATTATTTTAAAAACTCAACGTGATCATAAACACTCTTATCAGTATTATGCACCATTTCATTCATTATATATGTTACAAACAAATCATATATCAGAAATTGAACTTGATACTGGTCGTACATTTGCTAATACACGAAATGTTTTAAAAAAATTAGGTTTAGAGTATGCAACAAATACTGATTGTGCTATTATATCATATACATGTCGATTAATTTCAAGGTAAGAAATAAAAAAAAAATATATATTTATATTAAAAATTTTCTTTGAAATTTATTTTAGACGAGCAGCTATGCTTACTGCTGCAGCAATTGCTGTTTTAATGAAACGATTACATGAAAATAGAACAATTAAAATAAATAAAATTTGTATTGGTATTGATGGTAGTCTTTACCGTTTTCATCCTCGTTTTAATATGATTATTCAACGTCATTTAAAAATTCTTGCACCTGTTTTACTTAATTATGAATTACGTATTAGTGCTGATGGTATATAAGAAATATATATTTTGAAAATATGTATTAGTATTTATTTTATTTAGGTTCAGGAATTGGTGCAGCTATATGTGCTATAACAGCAAATGATGCTCGTCAAGCTCTTCACAAAGGTGAAATTCAAAAATCAGCATTTTATCAACAACACGCGCAAATTACTTAAAATTAAATATTTATTTTTGTGTAATTATTCGAAGAAATATTTGTACTTTGCTTTCTTATCGATTAAAATTTTTAAGAATTTATTATGAATTAATAAATCTAACTCTTTTAAATGAAAAATCAGAATAAAAAATATGAATGAAATCTTTTTTTTCTGTTTAAATCATCTAAAGAATTAATTAATTAATAGTGTCTAAAAACCCGTTGAACAGGAGCAATAATTTATTAAACTTTGCCACTTTTTATCATTAATTGTCAGCTTAGATATACGTTTTTGTTGCTGTATGAGTAAAAAGAGAAAAAGAACGGTAACTTGACTTGAACATATGTATGACAAAAAAAAAAAGATCCAAAGTAGAAGATAAGACAAATAGACCAATAAACAAAGCATAATAATGATGAAGAAAGTTTGATGTTTCAATAGAGATATATATAAAAATATATATCATACAACACGAGATAGAAGTAAAGTCCGAATGAGAGAATGAAGATACATTCATGCATATATATTTTTTTTATAGAGAGAAAGAAAAAGAAAATATATTTAACGATTATAATTGCCCTGTTGCACTGTATCTAAACCTTGTTGAGAAGATGGTTGTTGCTGTTGCTGTTGTTGTTGTTGTTGTTGTTGTTGTTGTTGTTGTTGTTGCGATTGTTGAGAAAAATATGCAGATGTATCATATGCATTTGAATGCACATATGTTGGTTGTTGTGGCGGCATTTGTTGCGATGGATCAAACATTATATTATAAGCAGGATTTATTTGATGAGGTATATTTGTTTGAGATGATGGAACTTGCTGTGAACCAGGAATCCATCCAGCAGGTGCTCCATAAGCATAAGCAGTTGGTACTGGTCCATTCAATGTATAATGCGGTGTTGTAAGTGGAGGGCCACCACTGGTTTGTCCTGAAGTTGATGCTGGTCGACTACTAGTATTTGAAGCAGTAGTGGATGAAGTTTGTTGAGATGCAGCATTTTGTCCATTGCCATAGCCACGTTGTTGATCAGTTGACTGTTGTTGTTGTTGTTGTTGTTGTTGTTGAGGAGGTGACCGAGCCAATTGCCAATTAGGATTGATATTTGCTGGATTAACTGCTGCTGCTGATGAATATAAACTGTACATGCGTGGATCTTAAAAATAAATAATAAACAAAAAAATATTTGAGTTTATTTGAATTTACCTGCATAAACACCTGCATAATGAAGTGGAGATATACCTGATGTAGTTGGTCCTGTTGTAGAATTAGTTGATGGAATCATAATATTTTGAGGTTGACCCATACCTGCGCCTGTTTGAATTAAGCCTGGTGCATTCAATGAATAATAAAATGGAATTGGTTGCAATTGCATAGATGAAGGAGCACCTTCTATTCATTTGTGACAAACAAAATTAATTTAGCAAAAATAAATAAATAATAAAATTAACTATACATACGTTGTGAGACATATTCAGATGGAAAATAGCGAAATGATGGAGTTGAATAGACCATTTGTGGAGCACCAGTTATTTGTGTTTGTTGTTGTTGTTGTTGTTGAGGAATATTGGATTGTTCTGGACGTTGGACTGAAACAACAGCTTTTTTTGGTGCTATATTATTCACTCCAGTATTACTATTATCAGCAGTATGTATTTGATTATTATTATTGTTATTATTATTAGCATTTGTTTTATAAGTTGGACCAGCACTAACTGAACTATTTGGTGTTGTCATTCCACTTGAACTTCCATTATTTGAGTTAGGTCCAGTTCCAATTAATGATTGTGATGGTATTATTGGTGCACCCATAACTCCAACTGTCATATGTTGTGGTGTAGCACTTATAAATTGTGGCATATTACCAAATGATGGTTGATAATATTGTTGATATAAAGCTGCTGCATTTTGTGCATGTGTTGATGGAATTATTGATGGTGTTGATTGTGATTGAGTTTGTTGTTGTACAAGATGAAGTGTTTGTGGATGAGGATGTGGCATATAAGCATTCATTGATATTGAACTTGTTGTTGATCCACCACGTGATTCTGGTCGAGAACTACTTTCACGCTAGAAACAAAAAAAAATAACAAAAGAATTTTCTTTTTATTAAATAATTAGTAAAAAACGAAAAAAGAATTTTACTGAAAATACAGGAACAAATTCATCTGCTTCAGGATTTAGCATAGCATTGGATTTCGTTGAATTAGGTGTTCTGAAAGAAAATATTTTAAAATTGAAATTTTTCTAAGAAAAAAATTTATACGTTGTTCCAGTTGTATTTGATTGATTTGTATTAATCGTATCATGACTAGTTAAACTTTCATCTTGAATTGAATGTACTGAAGGTGGTGAATGTACTTGTGATGGATTATTCGAAAAATTTTGTTGTTTTAATTGATCAGATTCATCATTAATTGATTGTTGTTCATCTTAAAATAAAATTTTATTACAATAAAAAAAAAAAAAGAATCAATTTATCATTATTACGAAGTGAAGATTTTCTTATTCCTGATTGTTGATTTGATGATGGAGATGTAGCTGATATAGAATTATTACGTGATGATGAATTTCGATTATTTGTTGATCGATAAATAGTTCGAACTGGAATATTTGTTGATGGACTTGTTGGATTTGAAGTTTGTGTTTGAGAATAATTACCACTATTTAAACGTTGATGACGTATTGATTCATCATTTATTGTTTGTGATGATGATGTATCTCGTCCTTCATGTGGTGATTGATTATCTATAAAACGATTATTTCGTGATATACGCGTATTATGTTGTTGACGATTATTTGATGATATATATTGATTTTGTTTTGTATTACCACGACGATTATAATTACTAGGTCGTTGTTCACGCCAGTTATCACGTCTAATAGAAAATAAATAAAAAAATAAAAGAATTTTTCAAGAATTACTTTGAAAGATTATTATATTCGGTATCATAACGAAAATCATTACGATTTGGACGAGTAGATTTTATATTACTATTTCCATCATCAAGATTATGTGATTCAGATGGACGAGCAACGCCTAAAAAAAAAAGATAAATGAATCTTTTCTTAACTAATAAAAATAAAATTTTCTGTATACCTGCATCATCTTCATCAACATCTGTTCGAGTACCTCTTTCAATTTCTTGAACTTTCTTATCAATTTCTGCTAATTCTGTTGCAGACATTTGACGTACAGGAACATTTCTACACGAAACAAAAATTTTAAAAAAATAAAAAAAACAGAAATAAAACATACGTATATTTGCTTTCATCAAAATCAGTTGTTGTATTAAATTTTTCTCGATTTGTATGAAACATATCTTCAGGATCAAAACCAGCCTTTAAAAATAATTTTAACATAAAATAAAATTTTTTCTTTTCTTTTTACTTTTCCATTATCACCAAGATCAAGATCTTCTAATGTTTCAGGATCAATTTCATCTGAACCATAAAAATGTTCCATACGACTAAAACGATCATCTTCTAATTGACTAAGTTTAGGATTCTCATCAAGCGAACCTATATATATATAAAACAAATAAAAAAAATTTGGTTATTTTTAAAATTAAATATTTTTTTTTCAGTATACATTTTGAAATACTCGATAAATCAATATTCACAGCAATCATTTCAACAATATTAGATGCTTTTATAATTCGTTTATGTAATTCAAATGTTTGTGATGAATTATCAGTTGTATCAATCAGATCAATAGGTAATGTAGGCGAAGATATAATATCATTATTATTATTATCTAATCGATGTGATACAGTTAAAACAATATCAGCATTTGGTGAAAGTGTTTCAAGTACACCATGAAATCGTTCATGATCACTTGTTTGTATAACTACTTGTTGACCCTTAAATTAAATAATATATATCAAATGTGTAATATAATCAAATTTCTATAGCTGAAGTAATATTTATTAGTTGTGCATCTTTGATTTGAAAAGAAACGAAAGTATTTGATTTGAAGATTCATCGAACTAACAGAATAATCAATTTTTGCATTAACACTTTCTATAAGATAATTTATTCAAAAGAAAATACATGATAGAATAGAGTGAATGAAAGTCCATAATTTGGCATTAAAAGAATCTATATATATATAAAGAAATCTGTTTGTCTGTTCGTTATGCATTCGACTTCTGTAATAGCTAGTATCACCAAACTTTCCATGATACTCTTTTAGGTCCAGAGGAAGGTCGAGACGAGATTGTAGCGATTTGGAGGAAGAGTTCCCCAGTTTTCGAAATTTGACAGAAATTTATTGAGTTCAATACGTTACTGGAGCGCTCATGACTCTACTGAATAGATGATGTTAAATACAAGTAAAACCAGTGACGCATCTAGGAAGACGGGAACGTGGTCGCGCTTTTCTTAGATAAAAAAAATTTCAGTTCTTTCTAATATAAATGCCAGTCTTTCCGTGTCGTAGCTGTCCTGGAGCAGTTTTTTAAATGAAAACGAACTTTCGCCCTTTCTACACCATCTCAGCAAACTCTCTATGTCTGCCGCTGAGTGGGATATGAGTATCGTACGTTTTACCTCTGTGTTATAGCGCACTCTGGAACTTCACTAAAAGGATGAGTCATATATCGCCATTGGATTTTTCCTGTTGCAACATATTATGAAATTACCAAAACACTCCAAGGAATCCAACCTATCGACCACATTTCTTCCAATGCATCATATGTTGTCATTGGAATTTTTACAACACGCTATGGAATGACGCAATTAAAATGTTTCGATATTTTATATATATGTTTGTTAGAAGAATGCTATAGCATCGTCATTTTCTCTCATACCAAATACTTATTGTCAAATTATTTCAACCAAAATCAGGTACTTCTGCTCGTTATTTCGTATAGAAGTCTTTGGTTTGAATGTAAGCAACACTTGAGTGAAACATTTTTGTTTTGTCAAGTACAAAATCATAGATTTTCTAATATTGACATTAACATCATATATAACTCATGTTTTATTTTTCGATACTCATTCAAGGGAGAGAGAAGTAGATCATGAATTCTAATGAATTATAGCGTTCATTTCTCGTATTGTATCAAAATTCGTTAGAATTAGACAACTCTCGAGGAAATTCATCAGTATCTTTTATAAACTATAGCAATGCATCAGAATTTATTAAAATAGTCATATCCTGCATTTTATTGATCACCGTCTTCAAACTTGATAGATCTTATGTTTCCTATTGTCCATTTTTCTCTCCTTTCTATTGATCTGTTGCGATATAAATTTTACTTAATCTCAAAATACTAGCACATATAAGAAATAAAATTTTTAAGGCTAAAACCTATAGCTCATTATGTTTTATTCTACAAATAAATTATCTATTTGAATAATATGAAACGAAAAAAAAAAGATCTATAAAAATACTTACTACTAATCCACTACTTAATGCATGAATAAATCGGGCATTTCGATAAATTCCATCATACTAAATAATTAATAAAAATCTTAATTTTTATTGAAAAAATGTTAAAAAAAACAATATAATATACTTGCGAAACATTTCTCATCAAAGATGATCGTTGTGGAATTGAATCAAATCTAAGTAAAATAAATATATATATATATATTTTCATAATTATAAAAACTAATTCTCTGTACTCAGAATTGTTGCTTGTTGGATAATTCATATTTGATGTTGAATCATTTATATCATATAAATTTGTTGAACCATTTGTATGATGAGTATTTAAAGATGTTGTTCGTGTTGATGACATTATCAATAGATTAAAATACGGAAAAATAAATCTGAACTAATTTACCAAATACACACACGCACACACTCTTAAATAAATCAACAAGTTAATTGACAGTGTTTTTTTTATCAATTCTACAAAAACAAAATTATTTTTAATAAATTTATAAATTAAAATTATTTAAAAAAAAAAAAAGAATTCATTTTGATGGCATTGAATTAAAACGAATGATTGAAAAAAGGCAAATTTTTTAACCACTCTTTTTTCGATTTACGTGATAAATCGATTCTAGTGACATCAGTAAAAAATTTTTAAATATTTATTTAAAAAATATATTTAAAAAAAAATTTAGAAAAAATTATTATAAAAAATAAAATAATTAAAGATATGTTTTATACGCTACTAACAATGACTATTATTTCATTGATTGTAACGCAATCTATCTTTCATCAATATGTATATAAACACGATTCAACTTGTCCTCTTCCATATGTTTATATGACAGGGAAAAATCAATTGTCTAAAATTTCAATTTCTAAATAAAATTGTATCTTAATTCTTTTTTCAATATTAAATCGGACGAATAGTTTTAAAATTATTTTAGATATAAGAATATTTATATATATATATATACGTATATATTAGTTGATTGTTAATTGATTTCGTACAAGATATATCATTCTCGGTGTGTATTTTGTGTCATGTTATTGGAATATTCTTATCATCGATATTAAAATTTTTTAAATGTTTTATCAAGCAAAGAAGATCACTACATCATTACATTACTTCATCTCTGCTGTTCTTAGATTGAGTACGATAATAATAATTGTTGTTAAAAGAATTATATTTAAGTTAAAATCAAATTTGAAATAATAATTTAAATTGTTTTTAGTATTTCATTTCACTTTGTCGAGGAAATTTCTTTTTCGAATAATAGATGCATACATTAAGTTTTTATTTATATGAGTTTCAAAGCTATTACCTTCAACTAAAATATAAAACTTAGTATTTGAGACATAATGTTAAAAATACTAATCGTTGGACCATTGATTTTGATTGACATCATTTGAAACTTTATTTAATTTTAAAGAAAAAAAAAACAATTACTGTAGAAGTAATTTTCTAATAAGGTAGGACATTTGAATATTTTTCCAAAATAGAACATTCTGAATAATTGAGAAATTTAATCTCGCAGACTTTATAATCAGTGAATTTAATGTCACTAGATTTCTTTTTTTCGTAGATAGATTACAACAAATATCTATGAAAATGACTATGAAAGATCTGAATACTTAAAAAATGAAAATTGAAGCAATAAAAAAAAAAGAATTGCTGAATAGTATTTTTCTACTTTGGTTATAAGTAATAGCTTTGAAAATTTACTCATATAAATAAAACCTCCGTGTATATATTTATTGATAAAGTTAAATCGAATAATAAAAATATACCAGAAGAAAAAAACAGCATTATGGAATATCCTATTTATTAATAGAATGAAATTTGAAAAAAATAAAATACTATTTCAATAAATATTAAAGGTATTATTCTTTTAATTGAATTTTTTCTATCGAAATATAGATTACTAACAAAAAACTGAAATATTTTCTAAAAACTATAGAAGATATGTTTGATTATAAATACTGATTAATTCTTCTAATTAAGAAATAAAACCAGCAAAGATACATACCTAATTAATCAATATTGATTGAACTCATACGTTTCCAATAAGTAGATATCAATGAGACTAAAAATCTAAAAATATTTGGATCCAAATATAAAACTTTTCGAAGATTTTTCCACGGAAATTTGATTTACAAGAAAAATGATACATTTCAGTTTTGAGTTGAAAACAGACTAACTTGTAAAAAGATTTTAAAATATCGCCGTGTTTTCATCGTTACTGTATAAAATATGAATTTTTAGAAAATTCATATGTGAAAAAAACTTTATTCATATATTTTGTTTCTTTTCTTTTTTACAAGTTAATTTAGTTGAAATCTATATAATATTAAAATAAGATATGCATTATTTTATAATTATTATTTCTATCTTAGATTCGCCTGCATATTCCTGTTTTCGATTATGGTCTTTGCTGATTTAAATATGATCAACAACGACATGTCGTCGATTACAGCTGGTGGTGGTTCATTTACAAATCTTAATCCTTCTGTTCCCCAATCAACAAAGCCTAATTCACAAACAAATTCTTCAACAACAAATCCTCAAGTAACTCCATCGAATGAACTTCCTCTTCCAACATATGATGTTAATGATCCTCGAGCAATACTTAAAGCATTAATACGCTTTATAATGCGTACATTTTATGATATTCCAAAATCTCTTGTTATTGAATATATTTATCATTATGAACGAATAAAACAACAAGATTTAGCTGATCGTTTATATTTAGATGCTAAAACAATTCGTTCTTATATTCAAGAATTTAAACGTGATAAATTTATTATTGAAGATCATCGTCTTGAATCTAATGATGGTACAACTGGTCGACGTAATCAAGATCAATATTATTATAAAATTGATACAGCAATGTTTATCAATGTTGTTAAATATCGTTTACTTAATATGCAAACTTATGTTGAAACTCTTGAAAGACAACAAACATATAAACAATCAAATTATAAATGTGAACAATGTTCAAAAGAATATACTGAATTTAATATTGGAAAATTATATAATCAGGATCAAGAATCCTTAATATGTTTAATATGTGGAGGTAATGTACATGAAGATATTGAAACAAAAGAAATAGCAACACCCAATAGACAAACAGCAACAGTGAGCTTATTTAATGAACAATTGAAACCATTATTTCAAATTCTTCAAACTATTGATGATATTATGTCAAATGAACAACAAAAAACTTCATCTGATCAAGATATATTTCAACAAAATGGAAATAATTCTTCATCAAATCATAATAATAATAAAGAAACAACATCATCAAATACACATCGTTCACATGCATCAAATGTATTTGATCGTACAACAACAATTAATCATGATATACAAATAATTATTGAAAAAGATGATGATGATCATTATTCACAAATGGATATTGATGAAACAAGTAATACAGATTCAATAATAACATCAACATCATCATCATCTCGTGTTCCTGGTAAACCAGGTAAAAAATCAACGAAATTATCAACTCAATCAACAGCTCAAGTTGCAACACAACCATTACCAGCTAAAATAAAATTAGCTAATAAAAAAATTCCATATGAACCAAAACCTTTACCACAATGGTTTGTTCATTCAACAGTTCATGTTGATCAAGATGAAGAACATCGTTTAAATAATTCATTATCAAATTCAACAATGAACTCATCATATATTTCACGTCAATTATCAAATCAAAAATTAAATAAATCAACAACTATAGATGATATTAAACAAATGTTACTTATTCATGAATCAAGAAGAAATAAAACTTTAACATTAACAACTATGGAAGACTCATTAAGTCCACCAACACCTATACAAATGCCAAAAACGGCAGATTCACAATAATTGTGTAAAATTTTGTTTAAGTGCAAATACATGAAACACATTACCTATTAAATAAATATCAGCGAAGGAAAAAAAAACATAAAACATCTAAAATAATGCATAATAAAAGACATCATTAAAACTTATAGTTAATATAAACAATAACATCAAATTGAAGTCTTAATCAAAAGGAATTGATTTTGTATCATATAAAAGCTGTTAGATATATGAATTCGTTCTTTTTTTCCGAGAAGGATATTCTTGAAAGTAGAGAATGAATTATTCGTGTTGTTAAAAATCTTTGACCATACTTGAATTTATGGTAACCGATGAATTTGTTGCACTATCAGTTCATCGGTTATACAGAAGTGAGAAAGAGAGATATACAAATAGTAATTTAACTTATTCATAATGCCATTATTCATATGAATGTTTTTACGAGTAGTTGATAAATCTATGCTAATGAAAGAAAATGATCGAATTCTGAGGATGAAATTCTTCGAAAGTAATTCATCAGTATTATATTTTTCATAGTTACACTGCAATAAAAAGCTACTCAGTCACCAATGAATGCTCTTCTAAAAATCCATCTAACCTACTAGTGACGAGTTGTAGTTTAAAATGTCTGTTCTTTACTTTAAAAGAAGTAATTACTTTTCTGTACATTAACAGGTTAAGTTAAATTACTTAATTTAATTACTATTGTTTGTGTCTCTTTCTCGCTCCTCGTATAGGCGACAAGCTGTTTATAATGATATCTCCTTGCTACTAATTGATAACAAAGACATTTCTTTTTCTGTAGATTCATAGAGAACCAATCGTCGTAACTCACTTTATTCATAAGTTATAAATATTTTATCGAAAATCTTGAGATCATCCAACTGCTCAGTAACTAGTTTTAAATTGTATTAAGTTTAAGATACTTTGCTTAAGATGCATGCAATAGTAATGTTTATTTTTTTCTAATTTCAATGTGATCGTTAGTTCGTGGATGACGAATTTTGTAATTGAAAAGATACAAAAAAAAATTTAATATTAGAATGGCTTTTTTCTAGATCTTATCTTTTCGATATCAGATTGCTTCAGAACTAAATATAAACATTGCCATTTGATGCGGTTGCTAAGTTGAATATTGAACAATTTAATATAGTTTACAATGACTGATGATTAATCATACATATGCATTTCAGAAAGTCATTTCAACTATACAAATTTTCTACTTTTGAAAGTTTAAAACTCAAGGATACGGACGGAGAAGACAGACAACATGAAAATGTCACGTGATTATGAAGAAGGAGAACAGTAACATGGCGTATGACGTAGGTATGAATGGAGAACAACGTGAGAGTAATGAGAGATTGAAGAAAATGTAATGTTGTCGAATGGTTAAAAAGCGGAAAAAGGTTCAAAACTTAAATCGAGTTATATACAGCTGATGTGTCTGATCAAGTTTTTTTTTTATATCAATATAAGTTGTTTGTTTATATAAATAATAAAAAAAAATCATGCGATCAGATGTAATATACATTCAAAACATTTTTATTTATGTTATTATTCTTTCCACTATAACTGACTGAAGATTAATTTAACAAAATGATGAAGAGAATAACAATTGCCGTATTGTTTATTCACAATTAATAGAACAGATTAGTTACAAAACATTTGTTCAAACTGGTTGAATATATCAGATACTTTTTATTTACATCAATGCAGAAATAAACAAAACGAACGAACGTAACATTTGAATTTAAAATTAAAGAAAATGAAAATTTAATCAGGACTTATAGTCATTCCTGATTATAACTGTAATAGAAAAAAGAACGGTCTTCTCCAATCTCTATCCTCTTATACAATGATTATTTGTTTTATATATATAAAACAGTTTATGATCTTCTATGAATAATACTTAATGATATAATACTGTAATTATGTAGTTTGTAAATGTACAGAACGAGTTTAATTATTGAAATGAATCATTTAATAATACTACTTTTTGATAGGCTTTATTGCTATCAAAAAATTTTGTTTGATAAATAATAATGTTCTAAACGAACGTGATAAAATTGAGAAATATTTCTTAGATAAACTACTACAAGATCATAGATATAGAATAGACCATCATTATGCATTAATTGAATAGATCGTTTTGATAAATGAAATTCTTCAAGTACTTTATTTGGATTAAAGAAAACAAATTTTATTATAGAAAAATAACAATCAGATAATTTTCTTTCTGAACATGTAAGGTGCAGGCAATGCAAAAATCGAGTGAAATTTATTTTTATTTTTTTTCCATATGGTTTGATAGAGCGTGAGCTGCTGATCACGATGAACTACTTTTTATTCTTTTTAGAAACTATTTTGTAGTCAAAAACCACAAAATCCTTGAAAATGAACAATAGATCATCAAATGATGCACCAATGCACTTTTATTTCAAATTATACATTAAAACGAGTTTTCAAAACATTATATACGTTATTTTTCATCTCTTCAATACTGAATTTCCGGAAATCAATAACACTATTATGATGTTAATGCTATTGATAAATTTTCAGAAACATTCTTTTAGATTACTACTGAAATAATCAGATGATTGAATGAAAAATTAATGTGAATAACACTATTGTTCTTATATATTCAAATGTTGCGTGCCATAAAAACTGATTATCTCTCTTTAGATAAGCCTAAGGCCGCTAATATTTAAACCTTGTTTGTTTCTCAACGAAAGCTTTCATTTGACACGGATAGATCCAATTTTTTCGTTTATCACCACAAACACTTCCATTGTGAGTCAATATCTTCAGTGGCTCTATGTTAAATTGAAACAGGAATCAAGTGAATTCGTCTTATCTTATAATGTTTTGGGAAGATTTCTAATAATTGAAAATGGCAAAATATCAGAATGGTAGCACATGGTTAATCAGTCGCCAGCGAATAAGAAAAAAAATCAAATTAAAAAGGTGCGGACATGAGAAAAAAGCAACGAATCAAAACGGAATAAAACATGTGAGTTTAAAAAAAAGAAGACGTAGTTTTTATTGAATTCTATTGTCTTCCCATTTGAGTCGTTCCTCAAGTTCAGAAGAAACACTGTTACCCCAGAAGATATATAATATTTGAAGTGTCTAAGTATAGAGAACATATACAGGAGAGCAGAAAATACAGATTGAAACTCACTGTGTTGTTTCGTAAGGCATTAGCGAGTTGTTGTGTGCCATTATCTTTGAGTTCATTATCACGAAGGTCCATTGTGGTGAGTGTCTATGTTTCGAAGACAAGATAGATATAAAAGAAGTGAAGAGAGAGAGAGAGAGGAAATTACCATGTTATTTCGCAGAACATCAGCTAGATGTTGTACTCCTTTCTCTTTGATACCAGTGCATTGAAGGATCAGTGTAGTGAGTGTCTATGTGTAGAGGAGGAAACAAATATGAGAGAAATTGAGACAGTATCAGAATCACTGTGTTATTTCTTAATGCCTCAGCTATATGCTCTATTCCATTATCCTCGATTCTACACTGCTTAAGGATCAATGTGGTAAGTGTCTGTGTACAAGAGAAAAGATCGATATGAAAGAGATGAAAAAAGAATGAATGTTACTGTATTATTTCGTAAGGCATCGGCGAGATGCTGTGCCCCAACAGCTTCGATTGCATTGGAAGAAAGGTCTAGTTTGGTGAGTCCCTGTGTGTAGAGAAGAAGAAAAATGCGAAAAAGGTGAAAACAGAATGAGGCTCACCCTGTTATTTCGTAAAGCATCAGCAATATATTGCGTTCCTTTCTTTGTGATATCATTGCGTTCAAGCACCAGCGTAGCGAGTGTCTGTGCATAGCGAATAAGATAAATATGACAAAGATGAAGAGAAAATAATGATTACCGTGTTAAACCGTAAAGCATCGGCGAGATGTTGTGCCCCATCATCTTCCACTTGAGTCTCCGTAAGATCCAGGTTGGTGAGTGTCTATATAAGATGAATACGATGAATATTAAAAACATGAAAAGGATATAAAGATTACCGTGTTATTTTGTAAAGCATCAGCGAGATGTTGTGCTCCAGCAACTTTTATGAGATTGCCGCGAAGTTCCAGTGTGGTCAGTCCCTGTGTGTATAGGAGCCGAGGAATGTAAGAGAAATAAGGAGAGATTAAAGCTTACTGTGTTATTTCCTAAGGCATTAGCGAGATGCTGTGTTCCTTCAGCTCCAATCAAACTGTATCGAAGTTCCAATGTGGTAAGTGTCTGTATGTAGAAGAAAAGATGCGTATGAGAGAGATCAAGAGGAAATCAGAGATACTGTGTTATTTCGTAACGCATCAGCGAGATGTTGTGCTCCAACATCATAAATTTTATTCGCAGCAATTTTCAATGTAGTAAGCGTCTATGTACAGAAGATAAGATGGATATGAGAGCGATATAAAGAGAGAACGAGGATCACTGTGTTATTTTGTAAGGTATCAGCAAGATATTGAATTTCAGTAGATCCGATTCGACTATTAGTAAGATCCATTGTGGTAAGTGTCTATGTTTAAAGGAAAAGATAGATATGAAAGACATGCAACGAGAGAATGAGGGTCACCTTGTTTTTACGCAGAGCATCAGCGAGATGCTGAGTCCCAGCAGATCTAGGACGGTTAAGGCTAAGGTCCAATGAGATGAGTGTCTGTGTGTAGAGAAGAAGATGCATATGAGAGATAAGACGAGATTATGCATATTACCGTGTTATTTAGTAACGCATAAGCGACATGTTGTGCTCCTTTCTCTGTGATATTATTGTCTGAAAGGATCAGTGTGGTGAGTGCCTACATTTAATGGATCACATGAATATGAAAGAGAGAGAGAGAGATGAAGAGACAATGAGAATCACCTTATTATTATGTAAGGCATCAGCGAGGTGTTGTGCGCCTTCGTCTCCGATCTTATTTTTTCGCATTTTTAATGTAGTCAGTATCTATGTGTAGAGGAGAAGATCGATATGACAGAAAGACGAAGAGAAAATGAGGATTACAGTGTTATTTCGTAAGGCATCTGCGAGATACTGTGCACCAATTGCTCCAATTTCATTGTATCCTATGTCCAGTGTGGTGAGTGTCTAAATGTGAAGGAGAAAAGGTATATAAGAAATATGAAGAAAGAATTAGGCATACCGTATTATTTCTTAAAACATCAGCGAGATATTGTGTTCCTTCGTCTCCAATTTTATTGTTTGTAAACTCCAGTGTGGTCAGTGTCTGTATGTAGATGAAAAAGGTGGATATAAGAGAGATGAACAGAGAATGAGTATCACCATGTGATTTCGTAATGCATTAGCTATATGTTCTGTTCCTGTTGCTCCACTTTTAACGGCATTAAGTTCCAATGTGATGAGTGTCTTTACATAAAGGAGAATATGAATTTGAGAGCAATGAAGAGATAATAAAGATCACCTTATTTTTTTTTAAAGCATCAGCGATATGTTGCATCCCTTTGTCCGTGATTGAATTACGATTAAACTTCAGTGTGATCATGGTCTGTATGTAGAGAAAAGGATGAATATATGAGAGATGAAGAAAGAATAAGGATCACCATGCTAGTTTGTAAGATATCAGCGACATGTTGTGCTCCAGTAACTCCTATCATATTATTGGAAACGTCCAGTGTGATCAGTGTCTGTGTGCAAAGAAGAGGATGAATATGAAAGGGATGCAGAGAGAATGTGGATCACCGAGTTATTTTGTAAGGCATTTGCGAGATACTGTGCTCCTTCGTCTCCGAAGTATTTGCCTTCAAGATCCAATGTGACGCATGCCTATGTATAGAGGAAAAGAAACATGAAAAAAGATGAAGAGAGGAGATGGTAATCACCGTGTTTTTTCGTAAGGTATCAGCAAGAATTTGCATTCCTTCTTGAGCTAATTTGTCCATTTGAGTTATATTATAAACGAAGATCTACAATGAAAGTTTTTGTTATAATATGACGGAAGAAGACAATTTCTTGTAAGATGTTGAAGAAATTGGAAAAATTTGATTCATTTTAACAGCTGTCATCAGTAAATTCATCTCTATATTAGAAGCACTTGGAGGCTTCTAAACAATCCATCAGTTAAATTTTTCGGAGGAGACTTCTATCAGGTTCCAAGAATTTTCAAAGATCTCAGATGTAATTTTCGTTCAGTAGGTTTCTCTAGCATCTGAGTGCTTTTGAGAGGGTTGTCAAGGATTTTGAAGGGAAGTTTGAGATTTCCCTTGTTATAAATAAGATTCAAACAGCTTTTTACTCGAAAATATACAATTTTTGCCAGTTTTATTGTAGGAATACTAACCAGAGTTTCAAAAAAATTTTTCGAAATGAGAGTATGCTGGTGATGTTGGTGGAGGGGGGCTATTATGGGGGGGGGGGGGGGGGGTTAAAAAAATAGGAGAAAAAAAGGGGGGGGGGGCATTCGTATGATAGTTACTGAGACGAACTTGTCGTTAAGAAACGATAATATGAGTGCAAAACATACACGCCAGCTTGTCTTTTATAACAGCACTTGTATGAAAATATAATATTCACTCATGCATATCTATATACATAGTCGTCGAATAAGAAGCCACGATTCAGAACGAAAAAGACAGCAGGAGACTCGTTTTCTTTTTTGCTCTAGCAATCGAGTAGGAAAGCAAAAAAAAACACGCTCTTATTTTGCGCGCCGTAATTATCTCAAAGTATATGTATGGTATAATGAAATTTACATACACAAAGACTAGAATTAGAAAAATTCGTGACATATTAAAAGTTTTAAGAAATGCCATGATCGATTGAAGAAAAGTTCAACAATACATCGTGATCAATTTGTGACTAAGATTTGCTTGTAAAGAAAATAAATTTGGAGATGTTGAGCAGTGAATAATTTTATTCATGTTCACAAATGTCGCCGCACATCTAGGAACTAGAACGACAGATGGAGATTGTTTCATCTCTATAGAAATATTGCGTTTTTCAAAATTTTAATATTGCTCGTCATCATCGAAGCGCATTTTCCCAATGGATAAACAACGTCCTTTTGAACTTTAAAGTACTTCGACTTGGACAAACTGTTTCCCTTGACTGAAAGGCGGGTCATATGAAAAAAAATAGTTTCTCTGTCAGTTTGTGTCAGAATCAAAAAAAATCGGCTTTATTTGCCGCAGGATCAAGGAATCGACTGATATAGTTAGTTTCCCATATTGATTGCTGACTTCTATTGATCATCATAAATAGGAATTCGAAATCAAAATACAACTTCATTGATGTATTCTCTAGCTCTTTTTTGGAGATATAACGTTCGTTCATCAGCTTAGCTGTGGGGTAATCGAGGGGCGTGCATTTGTGCTTGTTTTGAAGTGACAACTAAGGAACTTTTTGGAGGGATCAGTCTGTAATGTACTTTCGAGCAGAATCGCGATTTACCTTTTTAATCCTTACTCTTTCCAAGAGGCTGTTTTTCATGATAGAATCGTCTCCTTATATACGGTGTCATTCGAAATTGATTTTTTGATAATGTAAGATTACTTCTCGATCGATGAAGATCATTATTAGTTCTCTTTCTCGTAGAGAAGAGTCTTACAAACATAAATTGTCTGATTGATTGATTGATTGCTTGTATGTCCGGAGGGTGAAAAAAACATAAGGGTTGACCAAAAGTTAATCGAGGTCGAGGAATCCGAATCTGATGTTAGTTTTTTAAATTTTTTTGTGAGGATCCTTTTTTTACACAAAGAACCACTTTTTTTGCAGAACAGTTTTTTTTATAAGGGTTGCCCGAAGGGTACTCGGGGTCGAGGAACTCGAATCTGATATTAGTTTTTTAGAATTTTTTTGAGGATCAATTTTTTACACAAAGAACCACTTTTTCACAAAAAAAGTTCTTTTATTAGAGATTGACCGACGGCTAATCAAAGTCGAGGAATCCGAATCTGATGTTAGTTTTTTAAACTTTCTGGAGGATCATTTTTTTAGACAAAGGACTACCTTTTTGCAAAAAAACTTTTTTTATAAGGGTTGACCGAAGGATAATCGGAGTCGAGGAACTCGAATCTGATATTAGTTTTTTAGAATTTTTTTGAGGATCAATTTTTTACACAAAGAACCACTTTTTCACAAAAAAAGTTCTTTTATAAGCGTTGACCGAAGGGTAATCGAGGACGAGGAATTTAAAACTGAAGTCAGTTTTCTAAAAATATTTTGGAGGTCAATTTCTTAAATAAGCGACAAATTTTCAACAAAAAACATTTGTTTTTATGAAATTCGGTCAAAGGCAGGTGAGATTGAGGAACTTGCATCTGACTTCGGTTTTTTTAATTTTATAAGTGAATCGCTTGACGGTAGTTTAGAACACAATTTCTACGAGAAAGAGAAGAGTGAGTCTTTAGAGGAGCGCTACTTGTTATTCTTACAGATTAATAAAATTTTCATTATGTCAGCTTATTCAGTTGCTATGAATACGAATTTAGCTGACAAAATAAAAAACAAAACTATTGGTAGAATGGTAAATGATAAATGTCTAGTTGTGGGGTAAACAAATTTCTCTTGTGTCTCTAAAAGAAGATTTCTAACTAAATATTTTTTATTAATTTTTAGCAACTACAACCGTTTGATTATTTGTTAAAACAAAATAAATGGATAATATTATTAATTTATCTTATTTTAATTATTATTTATTATTGGATATTGTCTATAGTTTTTTCCAGGATAAAAAATATTCATTCTAAACATGAATATTTTGGAGAACATTTGAGAAAAGAAAGAGATCAACTGAATACAATGAAACAAAATTTATTTGAATTAAAGAAAGTTGCTAGAAATAATCTTCATATAAATGATACGGTGTGTCAGATATTTTGGTCTTCAATTTATAATTTAGATTATAATTCTATATCTTATAAATTATAGGAAAATAATAAATACATTAAAATAATCTTATGATAATACTTTATCTCCATTACAAAATTATTTGATTCTACTTTCTTATCTATATATATAAAGAAGAAAGTTTGTTTGTTTGTTTGTTTGTCTGTCCGCTTATAACTCAATCCCGGTAAATGATAGCGTCACCAAATTTTCTACAATACTTCCCTAGATCAAGAGGAAGGTCATAGGATGGTTTTTGACTCAAAAGTTTCATCTGAGGGGGTGTTACTCCCGTCTATTGTTGGATTTACTACAGTAAATGTCTTTTTCAGAGAATTTGTGCGTATGATTGTTTCGGAGCATATGTTGCCATTATTAGAATATTCACCTCTCAATATCACTTTTTTGCACTGATTGATAGTATAAAGTATGGCAATATGCATGAGTTAAGAGAAAGACGGTTACATCCCCACACTTTGCTGAATTATCCGGTTTAAAAATAAATATAAGTGTATGCACGGCGGGACATGTAGTAATAATAGATGAAAGGATCTTAAGCGAGTCTTCTATAGATCTTCTGTCGTTTCCTAACATAGTAAGTTTCCAGTATGGAGATTTCCCGAGCAACGCCGGGTACTACCGCTAGTCTATCTATATATATAAAGAAGAAAGTTTGTCTGTTTGTTTGTTTGTTTGTTTGTTTGTTTGTTTGTTCGCTTATAACTCCATCCCGGTAGAAGCTAGCGTCACCAAATTTTCCATGGTGCCTCTCCAGACCCAGAGGAAGGTCATGGCGTGGTCACCCATCGAGGGTGTGGGTGAGGAGGATGTGGGTCTGGGGTGTGGGTGAGGTCTCACCCAGATAGTGCTGTATTAGCTAACATTCTCAAACTTTCCATGGTGCTACTTTGAGTTCAGAGGCAGCTTTAAAGAGTTCGGTTAGCATTAATAGGAGTAGGGAGGTGGCGTCCGGATGATATTTCAATGAAGGTCTATCGCAATGAACTTTGTGTCAATTTTCCAGAAATTTCGGGAATCTGTGAGGATTCTAAGATTAATAATTTTTTGTCGAGGATTCGTTGGTTTAAATTTGAAAATCGGATGTTTCTAATCTATATATATAAAGGAGAAAGTTTGTCTGTCTGTCTGTCTGTCTGTTTTTTATGCATTTGGACATCGCACGAGTTGGGAATGCCAAACTCTTCATGGCATACTCTTAGATCTCGAGGATGGTCGAAAGGGATCAGGATGACTGGCGAGAGGATTGGGCTGAAATTTCACAACAAGTTATGATACATTACAATTTTTGCCAGTTTTTCAGAAACTTCGGGACATTTGCTGCCATTGTTAGAATATCCACCTGTTAGTGTCCCTTTTTTTGCGCTGAGTATTGGTATAAATTATGGAATTACGCATGAGTTAAGAGAAAGACTGTTACGCTCCCACACTATTTGCTGAATTATCCGATTTAAAAATGAATATAAGTGTATGCACGGCGGGATATGTAGTAATAATAGATGAAAAGGCCTTAATCAAGCCTCCTATACATCTTCTGTCGTTTTCTGACATGATAAGTTTCCAGTATGGTGATTTCCCGAGCAACACCGGGTACTACCGCTAGTATTAATATAATTTTAATAATGACGATTTTCGAAACACTATTTCGATTGTTTTTTTTTATCAAGTTTATTTGCTATTATGAATTTGTGTATACAGGCGGAATTTTTTATTGAAGACATACCAAATGTTTATTACACACTTATTATTGGTCTTTGTATATTTTTATTTTCCATTTTCTTATTATTAAAAATAACGATCACATTATTAACTATTGTTCATTATCAAATTGTGAAAGATATTTTAATTAGCGAATAATTATTCTTTTATGTTTTCGTCGAATAAATCTGTCAAACTTATATTTAGTTGTTATTTATTTCTTTTCCTTGTTAATTATCATCTTTATAAACATTTTTGTTAATAGAGCATTTATTTGATAATTGCATTAATATTATATATGGGTAAGTTCATGCTCATCTAACCACTTCTTTGGAAGTCTTTTTTGATTATCGTTGAATTTTCTTTTCACATGTATATATACAAATAACAAAGTAAAAATATTTTCAATAGAATTATGAGAATATTTGTAAGAATTTGTGTGCCTAAAGATAACGCTATTACAAGATGTTATGTTCATCCAATATCATCCTTTAATAATATTATTCTTAAAAGATATAACTATTATATGCTTATTGTGAACCCTTGTATAATAATTTCGATTGTTATTATATATGTACCATTGATTATAAAATAATCAAGAGTGGATATTAAATGTGTGTATAAAAATAGAGATAGTATTGAAACAAAATGATCGATTTCCACAAGTAACAGAATTGGCCACAGATTAACATAAATAAGACAAGTAGCGCTCGTCTAAAGACTCGTTCAGCTCTTTCTCGCAGAAATCGTGTTTCTAAACTACCGTCAAGCTATGCATTTATAAAATTTTAAAAAACCGGAGTCAGATTCAAGTTTCTGGACATTAACTGCCTTTGACCAAACCTCATAAAAACAAATATTTTTCTGTTAAAAATTTGTCGTTTATTTAAAATTTGAGCATAAAAAAATTTTTAGAAAACAGGTTTCAGATTTGGATTCCTCGACCCCAATTACCCTTCGGTCAACCCTTATAAAAAAATGGATCCGAAAAAGATTTCGAGAAACTAACATCGGATTCGAGTTCCTCGATCCAGATTACCCTTTGGTCAAGTTTTACAGAAAATATTAACACAATGTTTTTTTGACCTTGTGCGGACATACAAGCAAGCAAGCAAACAAATAAACAATTTATTCTTGCTAGACTCTTCTCTACGAGAAAGAGAATATATTAAAGAAAATAAAAGAGAAGAAGATAAATGCACTCGTTATATATGCAGAAATAAAGCTTCATAAAACATCTCTTCGTATTCAAGAAAAAACCTATTTTCACATAAAATATGTGAATAAAAAATTATGAGTTCGCAAAATATATTTTATTGAAATATAAAAATTCAATAAATAATGTTATCATTTGTAAACAAACTTAGTGATTTCTCTCTTTAAGATTGATTGATAGTCGGATGAAGACCGTCTGAGCTTTTTATACATCATGGACTTTATTTATCACCAAAGTATCGACTGGAACAGATATTATTTTTTGTAAACATTCTTTCATACCTATGTTGATATATAAGTTTAAAAACCAATTTAAAAAAAAATTTACGTTAAACTGAAACTGCAATCAACCGCCAATTTCTAGGTAATTTTAGTCTAATATAAAAATTTAAATAAAAATCATGAACAATAAAAAAAAAAACCTGCGATCAGATTCAGTTAACTGCAGTTGCCTCTTTCTTAATACTTTCTAATCATTATGGAGACTTTCTTTTTTTAATAGTGTAACTATCAAGTTTATTATCATCGTGTTTAGCGCCAGAATCTCACAATGGTTTATTTGCAGATGAGGATGCAAGAAGTTCGCCAATATGACTTTCGCCTCATTCGCATATCATTTCTTCTACGGTCTTGCCCATTTCACGGAGACACAGTAACATTTGATCATAATTGAATAATTCAACGCCCATCGTCACTATGTTTTAGTCACAAACTTTGTAGATTGATCGATGCCTATCACAACACACGCCACTGCGCGTTTCCTTCAGACAGCTGATCAGATAATTCACTCACAAGGGAACTTCCCAATTCGTCGGACGCCATTTGAGCCCATATTTTGCCTACGAATAGTACACCGTAAAACTAAGAAAATTCTATAAAGGCTCGAACTCATGCCTGACTCAACCAGAGTTAAGACCGTTTTATTGGATTTTCAGCTTTTGTGTCAACTATTCATGGAAAACTTCATTACGAGATTTTTAACTGAAATTTTGCCCACGCACAGATCTTACGGCCACTAGAACATCCTAAAAATTTTCAGCTCAAATGAAAATATTTCTCTTGAAATATCAAATGCACAAAACCCGCTTATATATCACAAGTGAGGCCATAGAATCAAGCTATGTGAGACACTCAATATCTCGGGAAAAGTACATTCGTTTGAGTAAAGTTTTAAGATATTCTAATAGCCTCGAGAATCATTTGCGGAAAAATTTTCAGGTGAAAACCTCATAATTGAGGTTTCCATGAATAACTGATCCAAAGGCCGAAAACTCATTAAAACGGTCATAACTTTAGCTAAGCAAAATATGGACCCGAATTCTTATAGGATTTTTTTAGTTTCACTGAGCCCTAGTCATAGGCAAAATACGGGCTTAAACGGCATCCAACTGTTGGGGAGGTTCTCTCGTTAGCTAATCCAGCAACAACTGATCAACTATCGACACAATTGCAATTATAACTCTCTAGTGGAACACCACGAGAAAGTCTATCGAAAAGACAAAGCAGCATCAACCAACTACAATTCCTACTGCTGCCGAAGCACACCCAACTTCTCTATGATGATATAATATTTCAGCGTGTCCTTAGTAAATTCCTCGTGTCGAGCATTGCTAATATTGGCGAAAGTCTTATTGACGAACTTCCGAATTCCCTTTTTTGTCACCAATAACACGTTTATAAATCTATATTAATGCTAACTTGGATACTATAAAGCCTCCTGTTTGATATTATCTTTCTTATAAATAAAAACTTTCACCACTGCTCTACCATCAGTAAAAAGCATCAGCTCGATCGTTAAGAAAATTGTATAGTTATTGATGAGATACCCTACACAAGGGAAGCATAAATTTTGCCGACGGCAGAAAAAAGTCGATTATAAGTTTGTTCATGAAACTTGTAAACGACATTTTTTGTAGCCGAAAAAGTTGACGTTTCTCGAATTAAATGATTTATGTTGTTTATCAATCATAATTTTCTATTATTTAATAAATATTTTTTATTCTAAATCGGTACAAATCTTATCATATAGATAAATATTTTTTCATCATATTAGAGAAAAGAATTTTATAAAAGAATACGAAATATCTTCATATTCTTTATCCACATTTCGAATACACGTGCCTATCTAATCAAAGGTTAAATACGTCGAAGTCAAAAAGGATAAATTATAGTTTATATTGTAATACATTCATTGTTTATATAATATATTCCTGTTGATGATAGTTGTATCAATTTTTCGCACTTTATAAAGCAATAATTATTATACAACTTACTGAATAATACATTGCCATCATTTTTATTTCTATATCAAACCACTCAACATAGTTTCAACTGCTTTACTTTGCTCTCATAGATATTCTAAAAGTGCAAATAAAATATGCCTATGTGTTAGTACGTGCATCTTCGCATCAACTATTTATTTCTATCCCACTCATTATATACTCTTTCATTGTCCGTTTGACACAATCCTATGTAAATAAATCTATTATTATATATTATCGTATCTACGTATTTAAAAGATATATTGATTATGAAGCAATTTTTATTTCTATTATTTGCATCATTAAGTGAAACAAATGTTTTACAACAAATCGTACCAGAAACATTAGTTAAGTTTGATACAAATTTTGTATTTGAACAAGTAAAGAGAAAAATAAATACTCAAATATAAATCATTATATTCTTTTCTTTTGCTTCTTACTAGATTATTGATACCAATTCTTCATTAACAGAATTATTCCAAAATAATTCATCAATAGTATTATCTGAAAAGAAATCTACTAAAATAATTGAACAAGAAATATTTTTTGATAATAATTATTCTGAACGAATAATTAATGAATCAGATATAAGTACCGAAGAATTTCATCCTGGACCACATTATGAAGTAAATTGGACATTTATTGATAAAGAAACAGTTCGTATAGTATTTTCTTTATATTCAATTTCAAAATTAACAAATGAAAAAAAAATGCCTATTAAAAATGATAGTAAAATTAATATATACCCAAATATGATATCTATTCCATCACGTTCAATTCAATCAATTGATTCATTAAAATATTCTCTTTTTGCTATAAGACAATATAAAACAAATATAGAAAAAATACTTAAAATGGAACAATTAGTTTTAAAAACTACATCAAATAATGATTATTATTTTACAAATTCATTATTATTAATTAGATTAAATCCGAAAGAAAAATATTCTATATGTATATATTATTATCAAATCAATACTTCAACACAAATACCAGATTTATTTATATGCCAAGATATTTTACATGATCATTTAAAACATCCCGTACATGGTCTTTTATTTGTTTTAACACAATATTCAATTATTCTTGGTATACTTATTGTTTTGCAAGGTTTATTTTCAATGCGAAAACGTCGTTTAGCTCATATTGTTCATCAACATTTAATTAATAAAACACAAAGATTACGTTCTACATTATCATCTGTTAGTCTTGTACGACAATCTTTTTCTTTTATGGATGCAACAACTGAACAACAAAATAATACAATAAATATTCATACAAATCATGAAGAAAATAATAAACTTAAAAAAAAATTTATTTCATCACCAGCTATTATTCTTACTGAACCATCAATAACATCAGATAGTAGTACAAGTAATTCTGATGAAAATGAATCATCGTTCAAATTAATATCTGTCAAAAATCATGTACATTTTTTACTTGATCCCGACGATGGATCTGACGATAATCAAAGTGAAGATATTCCAAATGATACAGTATTCAATGTACCAATTCATGAACCTTATATTGATGGATCACATGCTTTATTATCCATGGCACATATACTTGACACTAATAAACCATGGTGTAAACATAATTATCATACAATTCCAATATAATATCTATTCAAAATCGTTTTTTTTTTTATCTTAAGGACTATTGTCCTTTTATTATGTTCATATAGACAACAAAATAGGATCGAACCACATACATATACATAAAGAAATCACAAAACCAAAAGGAAAAAAATTCTCTATGCATGTCTCAGAAAACAAAAACATATCTTTCTTTTTTTTTCATATTTGCGTCTCATATACGACTATACATTGATATGCACAATAGCAAAACAGAAATCATGAGCACATTAGTTGTTTTATAAATAGAAAGAGAAAAAGAAATAACAAAAAAAAAACATTTTTTGTCAATTGACAGAAATACATTTTAGAAAAGAACACATGACAAATAATTACACACGACTAGTTTATTCGAATTGGTTTTTCCGAAAAAAGTGATTTCCTAGTTTTGCGTGGATTTGATATCGATGGTAATTCTAAACCAAGCCAACATGTATCTATAAAATAAATATTTTTTTTAAAATTTTATTCATAAATTAAAAAGAAAAAATTTAAAATTCACTTTGTATTAATTTCAGTTCGTTAACATTAATTCTTCCCATATTATCATCACATCGTGATATTATTTTACTACCATTAAATATTGAAAATCGATACTAAAAAAAAAGGGGAAATATAGACGATAATTCGAAATAAAATGAAAAATAAATCGAACTTTTTCAAATTCTCGATTCATAAGACCCATTTTAGTTTGTAATCGTTGTTTAACATCAGCAAAAGATTCATTCTACAAAATGAAAAAAACAAAAATTTTTAATTTTTAATAAATAAAAAATTTCTTTTTCTCTTACATGTATTACTTTAAGAAGAAATGGAAAAAATTTTTGAAGATTTATTTGAATAATATTTTCCTAAAATAATATTTTTTTTTTGCTTTAAAATTTATTTTTAATATAAATAAATTAATATTACTTTCGTATAATTTGCAACAGGAATTAATTCACAATCTTTTTCAAGATTTATTTCATCCTTAGAAATTTCTTCTAAATGATAATAACGAGTTGAACAGTTTTCAAGTTCATCTATACATGATCGATTTGACCATATATGAAGATGAAATGGTAATGGATTTATTGGAGTAGATAATGTTACTTCAATTAATCTTTAAAAAAAAATAAGAGAGAAAATTTTGGCTTTTAAATAAATATATTTTAGAAATATTACCTTAATTGTTGACTACCATTGTCTGAACAAATATTTGGAAACCATTGTTTAACTTCATTAAGAAATTCTATGACCGTTGAAGATTTTTTAACATAAAGTTGTATATCACGTTGTTCATCTTTTTTTAGTGGATTAGTAAAAAATATACGAATTGGACGACGATGCTCAAGTTCAGTATAATTAAAAGGTAACTAAAATATATATGAAAAATATAAATAATTTTTTCTTTTTATTTTTGTTTTACTCGTCTAAAATAAATTTTTCGTGGAGATGTTACAGAACCACGTGTATTAGAATAAAGATCTCTCAATGTTTGATCACTTGATATATGTAATGAATTTGTAGAAGAAATATTATTTGATACAGATGTTGAACTATTATAATAAAAAAAGAAAACATTATTTAAGAATAGTAAATATTTATCTGTACAGATTGAGATAGAAGCAATGCGAAAAGGTTTAGGAAATCAGTGAATATTTCAAAAAAAACAGAAAGTATAGTCTATTTTAGACGAGATTGAGTAAACATAATATTCTACAATGAATAATGTACAAAAATATTGCTGCTTTCGACTGATTCATTAATCGAACTCAAACTTTGTGATCAAACCTAGCAAATTTAAACTGTTTGCTATGTAATAAATATTAATGTAAATGTTTAGACTTCTCTTGAGAGTGAGACAATTTGTATTAAATTTTCGCACAATAGATAAGCTTATTTTATTACTGAAGATATGTATGCAAGTCCATTCTACCATTGTAATACTATTTTATAGATGTTTATATATTCTTTTATTATCATCAAAAGCAAATTCGAAAGAAAAAATAGTTTAATTCAGAAAAATATTGTTTAAATTTCTTCAAAATCTGAAAGAGCTCTTCTAAAACAGACTTTAAAATTATTTTTGAAAAGTTATTATTAAACTTTCATAAATATGACAAGGATATGTCTTCTAATAAATTAGAACCAATAATAGCAATCTCAAACTTATAGAACGATCGAAGCTTAACTGTTTCACTTAATAATTTGTTTCGTTTTTGTTATAATATAATTTTAATAAATAAAAAATAAAAAAATTTACGTTGAAGGTTTTTGTAAAATAATTTGTTGTTGTGAATATTCAATTCGTTCAGCAATTAATCGAATAACTTCTTTAATCGTTGTTTTCATTGGAAGATATAATTTAAAAAGACATTCATTTCGTAAACTATCTCGATTACAAACATCAAATTCTTGACGATTTTCAATATTTCTATAGAATAAAATTAAAATTATCGTTTGCTTTTTTTGTATTTTTTATATTTCTTTACCGAAAATAATCTTCAATTGTTGTTAATGGATAATCATCATTTGTTTGATTAATATCAATTATTTGAATTATAATTGATACACCAGATAAACATGGATCAAGTACTTGATTTAATGATAAATCATAACTAGAAGCTTTGATTAATTCATATTGATGTGTTTGATTATGCGTTGGCACAGCTTGATGAACAATAAATGTCGTTGAAGATGATATAGAAATTTTGATTTGAAGTGCAAAATCATTTAAACATTTTTCTATAAAATAAATGTTATTTAAAATAACAATAAAGAATGATCGTATAAGATATTTATCTTACGAAATGATTGTTGTTGAGGAAAAAGAAAATGACCAATATATAAAAGAGATTCATAACGAAAATTATAAAGACGAATAAATATTAATAGATCATCTATTAAAATATGAAGAAAAAACTAATAATACTATTTTGAAGAGAAAAAAATATATATATTACCATCTTTATCAAATGATAATAATTGATAAATACCATTAAGAAATACTTTTTGTTCAACAAATATTGATAAAGTTCGCCGATCCGATATATCATATTCAAATAAATCAATTATCTATTTAAAAAAATCGAAAGAAATATTTTTTTTATTTAATAATTTATTTTATTACTTTTTTATTATAATCATCACAATAAACAAGTGCAGATGTAAGAAGTGGTTGAGAATGATAATGATGATGATTAAGATGAATTTCATGTGTATGAACAATCCATATTCGAATATCTTCATCAAGATTTACTCCCTAGAAATAATAAATAAGGCTCATTTTTAAAATCTTGTATAAAGATTTAAGATATATGGAGTTAGTAGAATGTTATTTTAAGATCATATTTTAATTGGTCAAGCCTTAAAATAACTAAAACTATTAATTATCTTCCTCAAAGAAAAAAAAACGAATATTTACTAGGATTAAAACTAAATTCTATCCGACTCATAGTCTTAAAATATACAATAGAAGTTCTCATTTGCATCGAAATCAATATAGTATATTTTCTTTTTCTTTGGAACATGTTCTAAAACGAGTGTTAATGTATAGAAGTAGAAATTTACGTCTGCGTTTTGCTATAGATTATGATAGGCACCTTAATATTACTGGTTTCTCTGTAAATACTATAATGCAGAAAATGGTTGGATTTGAAAGCAGTAATATGATGTCGATATCCGACAATTGACCATACTTGGTTCTAACCAGTTTTCTTTAGAAGCAAAAAATTCAGTCATCATATTTCTGCGTTCAATATTCGATAATTGTCTTCAGTCTTTCCGATTGGAACTGGTTCTTACGCTCTCATTTCGATAGTAGTAGCAAATAATTATTCATCATCAAATGAAAGAAAAACTAAGAAGCAAACAATTCTAAAGAAGTTCGTCCAACTTTATCGATCAGTAACATTGTTTTTTATTTTCTGTTAATCTTTTTTATATTAAAAGTATCTTTTTCTAGGAGAAACTGAGTAATTTAGCAATTCTCACTGCTTGACTATTTCACAATGATAAAAAATACTATCTCCTGTTAAGTTTCTATGATTAACTATATTTCAATCAAATAGCACAATTTTTCAAATTTTCTTGATGAAAGTCTTAATATGTTTACATGTTTTTTTGTTTAAATTTGATCTATGTAGCTCAAAATAATTGAGAAATACATACCATGGCATATGCTAATCGTTTGGCAAATACATGAAATATTTCTGAATGTTGAGCTTGTACATATCGTAAACAACGTTTATTTTGTAATAATTCTACAGGACTAATTTAAAAAAAGAAAATATTTCATTTTTCTTTTTTATTTCTTTCAAATTAATATCTTACTTTTCACAAATAAGATCTGTTAAACAAATTGTTTGTTGAATATGAAAATCATCTGTTAATATAATTTGTACATCAACAAATCCATCATTATCCATCATATCTTGACGACGTTTTAAAATATATTTTCTTAGATAAATAAATTAATAATTAATTCATTAAATCATAATAAAAAACAAAAATTTTCTTCTTACTTATCATAATCAAATTTTGTTATTAAATTTTGAGGAATATCTTCTTGATTAACATCACATAAAACATCTTCTATTTAATAAAAATAAACATATCAAAATTATTTTTTTTATTTTAATTAAAATATATTTTTAGATTTACTTTGGCAATCTTCACGTATATAAACAAGCATATAAGCTGATGTATTATACATACTCCCATCATCATCTTGAGTACCACCAAAATTTCTTTCTATAGCATCACTAGGTGCTACTCGTGCCACAACATCATCATCAAACTTAAACCACTAAAATAACAATTTAATGTGTATATCGTAGTAAACAAAAGTCTTCACTCTTGTGGATCTCGACCACTGAATGTGCTGTAAGTCTAAGAATTTGAATGAATGTACTCCTTACAAATGTAGAACAGTGGTACTACAGCACCTATAGTGCATATCGTGGGACATATCCAGCTGATATATTACTTTTGAATCGAGATTCTGTGTAGCATATAAGTCCTAATGAGCTATGGATATCCTAAGATGATCTCGCCCCATTAGCTTATTATTACTGAAATATTACACAGAGGCAGATCACAATGAGAATAGTTTATTGTGAAAATTTAAGATCTTTTGATTATTCCAGCTGAAGATAGAGCTCTAGTAAAGGCATGCTTTTACATCGCCCATATATATCGGCGGATTTGATGTTCATAGTTCAGAATAGGAGCGACAAATTCTCATTGGGATAAGATAATTTTGAGATATTCATAGTCGATTCGAACCTACATGGTGCACAAGATCTTGACTCAAAAGTGACGCATCAGTTAGTTATGTTTCTTCGCCAGTTATAAAGGGAGTTATGATAGATAATCCCTATTTTTCTCTTCAGCCTGATATCTTTTGAAATGAACAGCGTTTTGCATTAGTCGATTCTTCATTGTGTAATGTTAGATCGTATTTATCTACATTACTAATTCCATTGATGTTTGTAAATCACTTCAAAGACTGTGATCGTTGATGTGGAAAGAAATAATCTCCTGTCCTTTGATGGCTAATAACCTAATAACAATTCAATGAAATGAACTTAAACTTTTAGAGAAATTTTCTTTCTAGTTAGATATTATAGCCAACAACTCTCAAAAACCAATCTAAAGGGATACAAAACAAGTAAATGTACTCAATTTTTAGATTAAAGACAGGTCATAAATTGTACTTCAGTTTCCTATAAAAATATGATAAATTAGTCATAGTTAAGTATTAAGAGCAGCAGAAGAGTTGATGCAACAATTCAGATATATCCAAGTACAGACTTTTATTTAGTATCGTATATGTATTGAAAATAAGTCTTTTCTTCTTACTTGTCCATCTAATGCTGGATTAATAAATGAAACATAATGACCACTTGAATTATCTCCACTATGTACTAATATTGATAATAATTTATATGAACATAATGAACAATCAGGATTTTCAAGAAATTCACTTAAATCAAGATGGTCATCAAATGAATAACTATCATTTATTTTTCTATGTTGAGATAAATCATAATCATATTCAAAACGTAATAAATGAAGACAAAGTACAGGTGGAAATTTTTGAAATTTAACACCTTTTTCTGCTTCCTTAATATATTCAAAGAAAATAAAAATTAAATAATACACTTAAGAATTCATTTTAAAAAAAAAACAAACTTGAAGACCATGAATACTACCAGCATCATATAAATTTTCACCTGTTAATATTTCACTTTTACAAAAATCTCGAAAACTTTCCGTAACTAATCAAAAATAAATTAACATTTAAGAAAAGATATATATATGTATTACATACTATTAGCATTATTTCGTACTTGTAATGGTACATCATAAAATGTTTGTTTTACTCGAGATTCATGATCAACTTTTGTACAGCGAACATATTGCTTAATAAAAAAAACAAATATTAAAAAAAAAGAAAGATTTATATATTAAAATTTAATTTACCACATATTGTCCTTGAAATAATGATGGAATAACACCTTCCATTGTTGTACCTTCCATTTTTGATTCTAATTTATCAAGTAACTAAACAAATTGAATAATATTTTTAAATAAATAATAATATTAATAATAAATAAAATAGGATTATTATTATAATTTAATATTCCTTTCCTACCTACCACTCGACAAAATTCTTGTATATCATGTTGACAAAATTCATCCGGTTTGTCCCATCCAGAAAAAAGAAAGACAAATAAAGAATAATTTATTTTATTAAATAATTTAATAATCAATAGTATACCCAAATGAACGCGTCAATTTTTTTGTACTAACTGGTCGATCTGTAAATTGAAGATCATAAAAAAGTTTTTGTAATGCAAGTGGAATGCTATGTAATTGATCATCACTATCCGTTGGTAATGCATATACGGCCTAAATATAAATATATTTTTATTTTCAAATATTTAATTAAAATTTATTTATATTTACAAATTAATAATTATAAATATCTACCAAAGTAATCAATCAATTATATCAAAAGATTCCGAAGAAAAGTTTTTTTTTTTAAAGATTTGTCTATTAATTTTCTATAAAAAATGATATTTTTTTATTTACTAATGTGAACAATTTCTTTGATAGCATGTTTCAATTGTGAATTAAGAGTATCTAATGGCTTTTAATCTAGTTTATTCGATCTCTTATGCAACAAAAATTAAGCAGTCTTATATTCCATCACATGTTGATCAAAGATGTTATCAATTAGTTTTACAATGCTTACATTAGATATTATTAACAATCTATTTTAAATATATAGTCGATCTCATCTATATCTAAACAAAATACATTAGAATGAAATAAAAAAAGACATTGTAAATAAATATAGAACTAGGAAAAAGATCATCGGCTTATTGTATGAATCTAAAATCTTCTTATTTGATGATATCTTCTGCTTCTGATTAAATTACTGCTACTTTAAGCTTATTATTGTTTCTTCTATGTCATTCAAGATTCTTCTGATTCTATATTAAAAAACATCATTATAATATATCTTTCTTCTCTTTTTTATTTTCCATTATCTCTTCAAATTTTCTATGAGTTTGATATTTCAAAACTGTCTTTGGTACCTATATGAAACGTGTAATTTATGCAGTTTTCCTTTTCCTATCATAAAGGAAAAGTTTTGTCTAAGATATTGAAATGTGTCAATGCAATATACACATTCTTATTTAAAAACATGAAGTGAAATATCCTATTTTCGATCATAGATAATTTCTTATCACGTAGCGTTAAATTATATTTAATATAATTAAAAAGTTCATTTAGAATATTAAAATATGATAATTAATATCTTCAAGAAATATGAAACATTTTCAGTACGGGAATGCAAAACTTCATATCGATTATTTTAACATGCCATCACTTCAGTCTATTCTTCACAGATAATTATTAAAAAGAACAAACCCGCCGTAGTTTTTTCGTAAAATAAATTGTTTGTAAAAATGAATTCATATAACAAGTTGCACCAATATTTCTCAATCCAACAAAACCAGTTTGTCCTTTTGAATCCCATCTAAAATAAAATATTTTTTTTGTATAATCATATTATATAAAAACTATTTTCAGCTTACTCAACATTACGTGGAGCATCCGCATGAATTTTTGCTTCAATTCGAATTGTATTATCTGGCCAATGTATAAATTCATTATAGATTTCCTAATATTAATAAAAAGAAAAGAATGAAATAATATTTTCTTTATTTTTAAAACATACTTTTAATGATTTAAATTGATGAAAACCCCAATCAATTGAACGTGCATTAAATAAATGATTGATTTCTTTAGAAAGATAAACATAGATTAATTAAAAGAAAAAAATATATCTTTTTTTTTTGTTTATATAGATTTACTTTTTACAAAATTTTTATTTGAATCAGTTGCATGTAAAAGAGTTAATTCAGCTTTAGCAAATATTGACCAACCTGGTGAAGGTTTTTCTGGTTCACATTTAAGAAAAAGACTAAATGTTCCACCATCATTATGACAATTATCATAATTTGGTTTTGAAAATGCTAATAAAGTCCATATAAATGTACGAATTATTGATTGATCACTTGTTAATTGACCATATTGTGGTCGTGATGGTGCAATTATATGAAAACGTATTGAACCATCATAACGAAATACTATATAAATTGAAAAAAAACAAAAACATAGGATTGTTTTTTTTCTTCTTTTTATATTATTTATTTACTATCATCTTTTCCATTATCAAAACTAACATGAACAATTGAATCATCAGAAAAACCTTCTGGTTCAGCTTCAGTTGCTTCTTCATCTTCATCGTCATCTTCATCTTCATCATCATCATCTTCTTCTTCAGATCTTTCAGATTGAACTGGTGAATGACCTTTATTACAAAGAAAAAAAAAGTTTTTATATATAAAATAATTGAAAAAATTTTTACCATTTGTTATACCATTTTCTTGTTCATATTGTTCTTCTTGAATTTCATCATCATTTTCAGATTCTGTTGTATGATGTGATGATGAACGTCGAAGTTTTTTTGATTGTGGAGAATCAATTAGACTTGATGATTGAATATTATTATTTTCTGTTAATAATGAATTGTTATCATTTGTTGTTGCTGAACATTCTTCAGCAAGAAAAGTACGTTTAATACCACTCATTTTATAATTAATATTGATAGAAAATGGCTCATGTTTTAATATACATCATGATTGTTTTGTTCAACTAGAAAATTACTGTACATAGATGTTAAAGGTTTCATTCATTCAAATGTTTGATTTCTATGAGTCATCAGGTTGAAATAGAAGAGAAAAAAAATCAATCAATCGATTTATTTATTATTATTTTTTTTTGTTTAAAGAATTTTTTTTTCAATACATTAAACTTTTAAATAAAAAAATAAACAAAAAAAAAACATTCAATTTGAAATTTATTATTTTTTTATTTTTATTTCCATTAATATGTATTTTAAGAAAAAAAATATTTAGTTAAGTAACGACATCTATCTAAGATAAAACAATAAATACTTCTAAATTTATTAAACTTATTCACTTTATTGATTATTAATAAGTAAGCATATGGAAATGTATTGAATATTAGTCGAAAATTTTTCATTTTAAACTCAATGTTAAATTATCATCTCAATAGTTTAATCAAATCTTTCAAGTTGTTTCGTGTAAATTCATAATGTTTTATATCATATCAGTAGTTTTTTACATACTCATTTTATATATATTTTCGATATTGTCGATCATGTATAAATATGTAGATATTTTATCTGATGGTTGTGATTTCTTCTTTATTTTTAAAATTAGTACATAAATTACTAGCAACATCCACGAAAAAATTTTTAGTAAAAAGCTATGTGATATTCGATTAATGATGCGAACTGAGGTTTTTTCATCGTATTAACTTTAGAATTACACTAGGCTTTAAAAAGATTATTTCATTGCCCTTAAAATGGCAAGTAACTGATTCTATTGAAGTAGTTCTGTCGAATCTAGAGTTTCATCAGAAAGTTTTTGAGAAAAAGACGAGACGCAGTAAATAAATTCACAATTTTCAACAGTAATTCATGGCTTTCAATGATTTATAATCTGACTTTCATAACTTTATAAAAGCGATAAAAACAGCAATTTTAAATACTGTAATTTATTGTGGTTTTCTCTTATATTTTTTTGTGAGCTCTTCAATATAAATCAATCGAAACTCTCGCAGAAAAACAACGAATATTTAAAAAAAAATTCTATTAACACTAAAATATAATGAATGTGTTGGTAATAGACTAGAGGACGGTTACCAATGACCGGAACCCGATTTACAAAAGTCTTATTGATGTACGTTCAATAATTCATCTCTAGTTGTTCTATTAAATGAAGAATAATTCATATTCATTCTTCTACAAATCAAGGATAATATTAATCAATAGCGAACGTTTCATAATAAATATCTATATTAATTTATTTCAAGTTTTAGTTTTAATTCCGTTTAGCAGAAAATTTTTTACCTACAAAAATGACGATTTTGTCTTTTAAATAAATTTTTGTGTCTCTAAAGTTAATCAAATTAATATCTACTCAATCGTTCAACTACAAAAATCAAAACAAAAAAGATGAGACTTGAAATAGGTTACAACATTGAACAGAGAATTCCACATCTTTGAGTATAATTTTTGAAATCTTGATTGAAGGTCAAGAAGGAAAATTCTGATTTGATTCTGAGACTTAGGAAATCATGTGTTGTTATCTAACTGCCCATTGTCAGGGAGAGGAAAGAATCAGATCAACTAATCATAAAAATTGAATTATATTACAAATTTTCTGAGGAATTAGTGATAAACTGCTACATTTTAAAGAGGAACCGGGTCTATATGATGTAATCTGAGCACGAGGGCGCTTAAAATGATCAAAAAAACACGATCATATAAGTTGTAAACAACTACTTTTTCTATTTCATTTTGTTTTATAGAAATTAATGAAATGAATAATTCGTTTTGACAATATGTACTATTTTTATTTGAGAATTTTAATGAGAAAATTTATCATATTGAGGCTTTTTATTACATTGAAAATTAAGATGTAATGACATATTTCAAATAAGTTTATTATGCAAACAACTGATTACATATAAATGTATTTTCTATTTGCATCTTCATATACCGAAAAAATAAGTAAAATATATTCTATCCTTTCAAGTCTACCTCTTGAAAAAGAAGAATGAAATTATGTTTTTTTTACATTGAACCATAATCAACTTTTTAATTTCATTTTTTTTATGACAATTCTGCGTGTTGCAATCCATTAGTTTGTTTTTTTCTCTTTAATTCAATACGAATGGAAGATGAAATGAAAACAATATTGTTTTTACAAATTATATTAGTGAGAGGGCAAATGTTTGTTCTTATCGATGCACTCTAAGAACAAATCAATTGAGGTCAAATATACTGTTTAATAGTTGATTTGTTCTGTTGTACTCATGCTGAAGATATTTCTTATTTCTTTTTTAACTCATAATTTATGATAAACTATAAAGCTTAAAAAAAGTTAGTAAAAATATGTTTGTTTAAAGTTAATATATTAATATTTAGTGTGAATAATTAATATGAATATAATTTCATTGGATGATTATAATAGAAGACATCATAAGCATATTAAAGGTATATTTAAAAATTTAGTAACAGTCAATTGATGATTTATTTAGTTAGTCTAGCGATGAATGATGCAAGAGTATAAGCTTTCTTACATTCGTCTTGTATTTTTCAAATATAATTTGTTCAATCAAGAGTAATTTTAAAGACTTCGATGTCACTCGATGATTTCGTTTTCAATAGATTTACTAGTAATTTTTGTTACAATCGAGAATTGTACGTTTTGATTAAAAGAATCTGTTGTCATCGTCGTATTTTAACGCGCGTTCATTATATACAAAGTCATTGTTTGCATAATTATTATTAGAATCAAAGAGATTTCATTCATAATAGTGCAACAGGCTGTTGTCTTTGATATTATATACAGCCTGAATATGTTTAGATAGATATACGTCAGTCAATTGACTTTCTGATAAGAGTATCGCTATTAAAACAAGAATATTAAAAATTTTGAATATTGTTGATCTTATTCTAGTAGAATAATTGAAGTCGAATGAATAAAAAATAAAATAAATACTTGATTGTCACTTAAGAATCTTACTTTATTTATATCATAATCATATATAATCAATGATGTAGGACAAAAGTCATAAATATTTTTGGCTATATTCCCACTTCTATTTTTAGTAAGTAATATAAAAATAAATTCCAATGAGTTTTTTTGTTGGAAAAAATATATCTCTACATGTGAGTATATATTTGCACTTGAATTGATAATGTTTTGTGATGATAAGACGATATATTTAAAAAAGGGTACCGTACTTATCTTATTTTATTTTTTAAGATGTATTATTGATTCTTTTTCGAGTTACATCTATATGTGTTAATAATTCAAAAAACCTATTAGTAATAATTTTTTTTCATAAAAAGAATTATATTAAAATATATTTTTTTATCTATGATAGATGTCATTAAATATCTGAAGAATTCATTGAACATTGAACAGCTGATTTCCTTATATAACCAATAAAAATAAAAATAATTTTAACGGAAGAAAAAAAAATTAAAAAAAAAAGAAATATATTTTTCATCATTCTAGATCTAATATGTTAAAAAATAAAATAAAAATAAGATTCATTCAATTCTGTTGGTTGTGGGTAGTTTCTTCAAAATTTTGAAGAACGATAAAAAAAATCTCTCATAAAGAAAGTATAATAAACATCATACGGTGTAAAACACATTTTTTTCCTTTTTTTTCTTCATATTAAGCATGACGATATAACTAAAATAGAATATTAGATATATTATGTCGACAACTACTTATCAAACTAATTTTACTTCAACAATATTTTTATGATAAAATATTCGATCAATAATGACAAATGATCGTTCTCGATTACCATTACAAATAAAACATTTTCCTAATCCCATACCACCTATACATGCACCATCATCTAAAAAATTAAATGATAATAAATCGTCTTTAATATCAGACAGTTCATTAATATCACGTTATCGTTCTAATACAAATGACAATTTATCATTTAACTCTTCAAAAGATGTATATACATTTAGTAATCGGCCACGTGAACTTCCACCAAATAGAAAATCTTCATATAATAGCCAATCACGTTTACGTATATCATCAGCACCAGATGGGAATTCTCCACGTTCAAGATTAAATCAACCAAAATCATCATCAGCTAATGGATCATTAACACCACGTTCACATAATGATAACACTCATCTTTTAACAAAACCAACACATTCAACAAATGATGTGTTAATACCTAATGACCAACAAAAGAATTCTTTAAATGCTCTAAAAAAACAAAAGAAATCTAATATTCCTCAATCCGTACAAAAACGAAGACTTGTTTTATTTTTCCCTTCTTCATCATCAAAACAAGAACAAAGTTCTTCACCAATATTTAATAATAATAATCAAATACAATCACAAACAAATTCAATTGAAGTTTCTCAATCACAAGATAATTTTGAAGCTGACATGGCTGATTCAAATCAATTATTAGCTATTCTTGCTAAAATGCAATTAGATGATAGTTGGAATCCAAATGAAGAAACATCACTCAAAAAAGAGAAACAACCAACATTAGATCCAAAGAAATATGAATATGTTGTTACTAATCCATTAGATACAACAACATTTAAATTATCACCACGTACATTGAAACCTGATGAAGAATTAGCAGCACGAGGACGCTTTGCACAGTATTATCAAAGTCAAATGCGTTCAAGTGCAAATGCTCAAATACCACCATTAATGGCATCAATTGTTACAGACAATAATAATACTATAGGAAATAATACAGATATTGAACAAACTTTTACATTTAAATTCAATTCAACGGATACAATCAAAAAACCAAGTTCACCTCATGATAATAAATTATTTGACTCAACAAGTGAGAGCGAATTAGTTCAACTATGCTATGATGCAACGCTCAAGGGTTTCTATGATCCAAATACGGGCAAATATTATGAATTGAAATCTGCGTAAATAGTTTACTAACTAATGTCTTTCTATTATTCATTAAACTTTGTGCGTACAAGATTCGTCTTCCGAATATTTCAGTTTCTTGTTTTGTTGAAATGATATTTATTTATTTATTTGTTTGTTTTTCTTTATGTAAAATATCTTCTATTATATGTTACAAATATATTTTGTTTTTCTTTTTTTTTTTTGCTTATTAATTTACTTATGTATTGCTCAATGAATGTTTTTAAAAATAAAAAAATACAGAAAAATAATGATTTATTTATTTTTGTTTTTCTTCGTTCGATTTAATAGTATGAAAAAAAAGAAACTTTATAATCTTCTCGGTCGCTTATTTATCAATCCTTATTGATAGTAAATCCTTTCTATTTATTTTGCCGATTGAACAACAACAACTCAATAAACACATGTTGAACGAGAGATAGATGAATTATTTTGTCATTCAATCGAATAGTTTCTTTTTTTATTTATTTATTTTTCATTTTTAGGTCATCATAAGAAGATTTATTGAATCCATTTTGTTGGCTATGCAAGAACCAATACAAATACTTTTGTATTATGTTAATTGAGAAGTTATTTCACGGAATGCATTTCTTCTTCTTCAATAATTTGTATTATTTCTTTTCTAATTGAGATCTGTTAAATGGACGTCATAAGTAAACTCTTTGTTTCTTTTGTCAGTCTCTTGAGAGACAACAGAGGGGAAAATAGACATCATCAAGAATTGTTGCATGAGCAAACATAATAGAGAATAAGTGCTGATGTGTTAATACGATTACACTTGCTTATATATAGAATGAAACTAACATCGAATGTTGTTGTTAACAAGAAAGAAGGCGAGAAAGAGTATATGATGTTATACACATCATCATATTGATGGAGAAACATCTGATTTTAAAGTAATAGCAGTTGTTGGAAGCTCGATTTTCAGACGCTTATCATCCGATTGTTGATGTAGTATGATGATGATGATGATGATGATGATTTGCGTATGAAAGAAAAGAAATAAAGAAAGAATCGATCGAAATAGAGTGGCTTACAATCGTTCTTTGTTTTGCTCTGTGGTAGCACATCAATACACATATTTGATCTCTTATTGTAGCTATCCCTCCTCCATTCATGTTCCATCTTTCTCTTTTTCTTCATAAGTACACATATATTTGATGCTCACATCGCCAAATTATTATCGACAATCGATGATGTCAAGGCTAAGGAAAAATGTCTGTATGGTTCACAATTTCATTCATTCTGTGTCTTTACTTTAATAAAAACAGTATTAATGGGATTTTTTATTCTTTTTTTTTAATGCGTTTTTTTCTCTCTTTTTAATATTTAAAAAAAGAACAAATATTGACATATAGAAATCATCATTTTCAGATGTTAACTACTAGTGACAATCATTTCACATTGCATATAATTTATTCGATTAAATAATGATTGTTGATATATTTATAAATTAAAATAAATTTTAATAAATGACATCAACATTTAATACAATAAAATCTCATCATTTACCTACAGATCATATAACATTAACATCTTCATCATCATTGCCTATAAAACATTGGTCACAAACTTGTCATGAAACATTATTATCATCAAATGATTCTAATCATTCAATTCAACTTTCTTTAATAGGTGGTGCTGATAATGGTCAATTTATTTATTTTAATGAATCAATATCATTATTACATCATAAATCATCAATAAATATAATAAAAGGTGATAAAATAAATTTATATGAAATTATTCTTGAAATTAATCAATATAAAATATCTGGTTGGACATTACCTGAAGTTCAATTATGTATTGAAACATGTTCTGTTAATGGTAGACAAATTAAATTAAAAACTGTTAAATCGGGTATGTATGTATAGATGTTTTGCTTTTTTTTAATATTTTTATCAACGAATTTACATAATGCTTGAAGGAAAAATTGAAGATCATTACATTAGATTTATGTATACTTAAACCATATTAGTCGTTTGAAAGAATACATTGCTCGTTCTTCGTCGTTTCTTTTTTCTTTTTGCCACTGGCAGAAAAAAAGCAAAGAAATCGGTCACAGTTTTTCGTTTGTGTCAATTAATTAATCGATCGATCGATCGACTTACATATATATATATATAGATCGCTATGTGTATTTTTTACGGATAGTTAAATTTCTGTTCTTTATTAATAACAAGGACGATGATTTATTGTCAAGAGAAATACCATCATGTGTTATAATCTCCTTTCAATTTACTCGTTCATATATCTCATGAGATATCAATGATAAGATAAAAATAGTTTTTTTTTCTTGAATATATCAAATAATAAAAAAAAACATTTGTAAGAAGGACGTATTGACAGGCGGAATAGAATTAATATTATTTTCATAGAACGATCATATTCATTTCTTTCTCAAATGACTCGATCGGCCGTGAATGAAATCGAGGACAATGCAATAGAAAGAAAGTTATCGAGAATAGCACTCATGTATTGTGCAACCGTAAATCATATCGAGAAATAAGAATTACTGCTATCTTGACTGTATGATCATATACATGCATATGTAAACGACGTGCATGAATCAATGGGAAAAATATTCACATAATTTAATGGGTTTTTTTATGGGTACTTTTTTTTTTCTTTGTTATTATTTCAAGTCGATAAAGTTCGTTCTCTAAGGAAGAAATGAACGACTGCCTATTACCGCCTGCATCGATCGACGACGTGTGTTTATATTTCATCTTTACATGCTGTGCTCAGACTAGTCGCAATCGTCACGTTGACGGATTGAGTTCTGCAATTCTACATCTTCTTTTGTCTTATCATCACTAAAAGAACAATAATCAAATGCCGACGACTGACCATGTAAACAAGTCGTTGACAGAACAATGGCCCGCTGATATTAACTGCATGCTATCATATTAGGCATACCGTTATTCTCTCTTTTCTCATTTCTTCCTTTTTTTTCTCGTATTCAAGTTTTCTTGATATTGTCATCGCACGAGTGCATTTGTTGCATCATTTATACTATTATTATTCCTATCTAATACATACATATATACATATTGAGTTGAAGTACATACAAAAGTTATTTATTATATATTCTCATCGATATTTATTTTTCTTTGATAATATTTTACAAAAAAAAAAGAAGAATGTTGACTAATGCGAATATTATGGTTCATTCTTCGTATGATAATTTATCATTAGTACCTCCAAATATAGAAAATATAACAACAAATAATAATCTTATATTTGATGAAGTTGAAGGTCGAGATTAAATTACTTTTCTTTTTTTATTATTTTATTTATATTCTTTTAATAGGTTTAACAAAAGATCTTCGTCAATTTCTTGATGGACGCTTTGAAAAAGGTTCAATTGATTATGATCTTCAACAAACAATACGTGATAATCTTTATATGAGAACAGTTCCTTGTAAATAAATATTTTTTAATATAAATTCTTAAAAAAATAAAATAAAATAATATTTCTTTACTTATTTTTTGTTGTTGTTTTTTCATTTATAGGCACTACACGTCCACCTCGACCAGGTGAAATAAATGGACAAGATTATACATTTTTAAATATAAAAGATTTTTATGCATTAGAAAAAAGTGGCAATTTACTTGAAAGTGGAATATATAAAGGTTTATTTTTTTTTCTTACGTTCTGTTTGATAAAGAAATAGAAAAAAAAATGAATTTTTGTTTTCTTTTTAAAAAGGACATTATTACGGAACCCCACGTCCAATAACAGAAGGGATTAAAATAAACGATAATAATATACGACGAAGTAATTCAGCTAAAGAAATGTTTCAATATAATGAAAATATATGTAATGAATTAATAAGATGTTCATTAAAAAAAAGTCAACATGGTTTTGGTTTTACTATAATTGGTGGTCATGAAAAAGGTAAAGAATTTCTTCAAATTAAAGATATTTTACCTGATGGACCAGCTGCAAAAGATGGTAAACTTCAACGAGGTGATATTCTTATTTCTATTAATGATACCAATGTTGTTGGTTATAGTTATACAGATGTTATTAAAATATTTCAATCATTATCAATAAGTGATATTATTAATTTAACTGTTTGTCGTGGTTATCCACTTTCAGTTAATTTAAATGATCCACATATTGATGTTGTTTCATTAAATGGTATTCATTATTCAACAAATAATAATGATTACAAAGATAATCAAATGTTAAATAATTCAGGTATATATGCAGTTAAAATTCGAAAAGGTGATCATGGTTTTGGTTTTACTATTGCTGATAGTCCAAATGGACAACGAGTTAAGTCTATTGTTGATAAACAACGTTGTTTAAATTTATGTGAAAATGATTTATTATTATCAATTAATGGACAAGATTTATTAGGAAAACAACATACAGATATTGTTGATATACTTATAAAATGTTCAAAAGATTTTGAAACAATATTTGTTGTTCGACGAGGTAATTTTTATTTGTTTTTATCATAAGATAAATCCAAATTGTTAATATAAAAAATGATATTTTTTTTTGAATTTATATATCGATCATTATTGTATTCAATTGAAATACTAAAAAAAAAATGGTATTCATTTAATGTCACCCGCTATGAGAAATGATTAGTTAGATGAGGAATAATATTTCTTTTTTTTTTTTTACTCTAAGGAATAGAAAAAAAAAAAGATTTATTCATTCTGAAGATAGATCGTGTGTAGAAAATCATTAATAACATGTTGAAATTTCGTGTTAGAAAAGAAAAAAATATAGGTATATTATTAACATTTTGTTTTTTTATTTGACAATTTTTAACATGAAATTAATCCATCTTGTTTTTTCAAGGTGATTCGGATGTAAATAATAATGCATTTATATTAGATGGCAATCATCGTCATCTAGACAAAAATAATCAGGTATGAATTTAAATTTATCAAAAGATTTTATTTAATGTATATTGATGAGATAAAAATAATATATTTATCTATAGTCAAATAATCGAACAATTCTTAATGGAAAACATGTTTCATTTTTAACGAATAATAAAGAAAATAAGGTGAACATATATAATTTGAGATTTTTATCCTGCATGTTTATGTCCTACCTTTTATTATAAATATACAAATGATGTGTATATGCATGATATTTTATTGTAATGTATATCATTTGTAATCCAGAGACTGTTATAGAGTAAAATATTAAAGTTTGTAACTATTCATGCAAACAGATTCTTTTATGTTAACATAATTATTGTGTTACTCCATTATGATTTACATTAACAATTCAGTTCTGTTACATCAACAACTTTTTATTTTCTTTCATAGATCACAATGTAATAATAAATGGTTTCATTGACATGTTATAAGCATGATTAATAAAGAATCGTAATACTACCTACTTGTTTATTAAAATTTAACTGAGAAATATGACAAATGGTAATAGGCACATGACTTGCAAATAATAATATTTGATAAAAAAAAACGAGCAAATATAATTGTAGAAAAAGAAATATAACCATGTAAAAAAAAACTAGATCGTCATGTAGTTTGAATATTACTAACAATAGATTTATGTAACACATTTTTTTGTTGTACTGTTAGAATACTACCATGTTCATAAGTATAAATAAAATACCGGTAATGTAGTTTCGGTGAGAATATAGTATACCGTTTAATTGTTAAACTATGATCGTTTCTTTTGCCACTACCGGCAAATACCGCCCGTAAAGCGCACATTACATCGATCGATCTATTGGTGGTTTTTGGCCAAATAGAATTACATAGAATTTCAATTGAAATTTTTCTCCTCAGTTAGTTTATTGATTTTTGTAAAGTATTTATTTAATACCAACAAATCATTCATATGGAAACGTAACAAACTAATATTTCTTCTATTTTCAAAGGAGACGGGGAGGGGAGAGGAGGGTGCGTATGTCTAAGAATGTTTATGCTTATGTAGAAGGCATGATTTAATAAAACTTAATGAAATTTAATTTTTAGGAAAGCAATGGAATAAATAATCGTTATTCTCCATCAAAAATAAATGGTATAGAAAATTGACAATAAAAAAATATTTTTATTATTAATTTCTAAATATTTAGAAAGATCTCGTAGTAAAACTCCAACATCATTAACATCTGTACCATTCATTGATACAACTCTACTTCGTTCTCGAACACCATTACCAACAACAATAACAAATAATAATAATAATATAAATTTTCCTAATTCAAATACAATTCAAACATCAGCACCATTAGCTCAAGAAGAATTTTCACCTGATTCAAGATATGTATTTAATCGACAAACACCTTTATCACGGAGTGCACGTGATATACCATTATCAAATGCATCATTAATACGTAGTAAAACTCCAGGACCTGAATTTGGTGCAACACCATCATCCTATCATGCTAATACAATGAAACCAAGAAGTAAAACACCAACATCTTATGAATTTTCATCAAATACTTTACAAAATAGGTTTAAAAGAATTTGTTTTTTTTTGCTTAATCAATATATATTTTCTATTATTAGTCGATCATTACAATCTATTCAGTCACAATATACTGAATTAGTTATTAATTTAACACTTTTACGTCCAAGGTAAATATTTATATTTATTTTAATATTAAACAAAAAAAAAAGAATTTTTTTGTTTTTCAAAAGTGATGGTTTTGGTTTACGAATAATTGGTGGTGAAGAAGAAAAATCTCAAGTATCTATTGGTCATATTCTTCCTAATTCACCAGCATATATTGATGGTCGTCTTCGAGTTGGTGATGAAATAATTAAAATAGATAATCATTCAACTATACGTGCATCTCATGAAAAAGTTGTTCAACTTATGCAACGAGCTAGAGAACGTCAACATGTTTGTTTAATTGTTCGTCGATATACATATCCAATAAATCATAATAGTTCTTATATAAAATCATTAAATGATAATCAAATACGTTATGTAACATTACAAAAAACAAATGAAAATCAAAGTTATGGTTTTGTTATTATTTCATCACAAAATAAAGCTGGTGCTATTGTTGGTAAATATTATAATTTTTATTAAAATTTATAAATAAATAAATAATAACTTATTTTATTTTTAGGTAAAATAATTCCTAATAGTTCTGCTGATTTATGTGGTCAACTTCATGTAAATGATCGTATATTAGCTGTTAATGGTATTGATTTAACTCAAATGGTTCATACAGATGTTGTTGATTTAATAAAAGAATCTGGTAGAACTATAACACTTACAGTTGCCCCACCTATTTATTATGGTAATCAACAAATATTCTTTTTGTTTTTATATTATATTTAAAAAATTGTTTCTTTTTCTCAAAAAAAAAGATAATCAAACTGTTGAAAATAAAAATTCATCAAATGGTATTCGACCATCATCATCTTCATCAATGATTATAACGAATGAAAATAATCGTACATTACGAAATGCATTTTCATATAATCCACTTAATATGCCAGAAAAGTATTTAATAATAGTATATTCTATAAGAAAATAATTTTTATTTTATATTTTAGAAATCAAAATCATACATCATCTCGTGTGAATAATGTATTAAAATCTGTAAATATTTATTTGATTATATTTTTTGATTAAATATTAATCTTATTTAGTCATTATTATCTGATGATTATTTTACTGTTGATCTTCATCGATCATATATAAATTCAAGTTTTGGTTTTAGTATTCGTGGTGGACGAGAATTTTCTATACCATTATATATATTAAAAATAGCTGAAAATGGTTTAGCTGAAATTGATGGTCGAATGAAAGTAAATTTAATAAATTAGTTTTTTTTTCTTCTTTATTTTAATATCTTCTTTTTTGTTAGGCTGGAGATCAAATTATTGAAATAAATGGTCATTCAACGTATGGAATGACTCATAGTGAAGCAATTTTATTAATTCGTGATGGTGGTTTATATGTACGTTTATTATTACGACGAACAAATGCACCACCACCAAGTCTTGATGGTTAGATATTGAATTATTATTATTATTATTGTAATATTGATTTTTTTTCTAGAAGTTAAAATGGCAATGGAAAATGAAATTAGATCTTCAAATATTCCTTGGAAAACAAATGGTTATACATAAAATACAAAATCTCAATATTATTTTTTTCTTAATTATTCTTAAATATTTATAAATCTCTGTTTTATTTCTTTGATCTTTTTTTTTCTTTGTATATATAAAATAAAATAAAAGAGATTAAAATGTTTTTTTTTTGTCGTCAGATGTTTATATCGAGCTTAAAATATTTCTTTTTTCTTTATATACATCTATGTGTATGATTTGTCTCGCTTTTTTTGTTTTCGGTGTTATTTATATAAAAGAATGGAACTATCAAAATTGGTGAAATAAATTTTTTTCAATTTGTTTCGCTGTTTCTATTTGTTAAGAATTTATGTATGGATTTTAAAAAGATTATTAAAGTTTATATTCAAATATAAAAGAATATCCTCTAAAATTTCATTAAATATGTTAATGTCGAAAATCTGTAAGATAATATAATTAGAAGACTATTCTATAAAGAAATCTTTTCCCTCTCTTATGATGTACATTTTTTCATTTTACGCTCTAGTAAATATTACTTAAGAGTAGACGGTCCATTTTTTTAAAAATAACAAAAAATTCTATTTCTATTTCAATCATTTCATATCAAGGTATTGTTAAATATACGTAACTTATAACTTATAGATGCCTACTACTCCATCACCATTACCTCGTCCTGAACGAGCTGTTATTGGTTTTTTTCTATATATTACATCTATATTTACATTTAGTAAGATTTTAATAAATAAAATAATTATTATACATTTTTATATTGTTTACAGTTGTTTATGTACTCTGGGCATATTTACCAAATAATTGGTTTGAAAAAATTGGTATTACATATTATCCTCATAAGTAATAAAAATAAATAATTTATGAATTTTATTTTTACCTATGAGATTATTTTTATTTAGATATTGGTCTATTGCAATTGCTCTTTTCGTAGTAATACTTTTAATTAGTATTGTACTTGGTAATTGTCTAGTGAATAGTTTATCTGTACCATCCTTAGATAGTATGAAATTAATTCATGGTGAGTAATGAAAATTAATAAAGGTATATGGAAGAAGAAAAAAAAAATGTTTTTTTTTTAGATCGTCATACACGAAAATTAGTTAACATTAAAAATTCTGATATGGATGCAATTCCACCAGTAGCTGATTTAAATTTGTCATTTGTTAATCAAGTACTTTATTCTTCTGATAAAAGATAAATAGATCATTTTTTTGTAATATTTTTTTTTATGTAATGTTTACAAATAAAAAGTGTCCTTGTCTTAATCAATAACAAAGTTCGTGAATCTTGGACTTACAAACATAGTTTTACCATATTCGAATTATTACTAATCTTCATTATATGACTCATATGTACTGATAATATATTTTTTCAATAGTGAACATAGCGCTACTATCACTGGCTAAAAGAAATTTTGACAAAAATTTTTTAAAAAATATTTACTAATAATCTTGTGATTAAATAATTTTTTTCGTATGTATAAAAAATTTTTCATTGAAAAATTATGGAAAGTTTTATCGGAAAATATAAATGACCAGGCCTCTACGAAAAGGTTTAAACTTCGTCATTATATTTATTCTGTCGGAGAAACATCATCGTTCGAGAAGGTTAGAGAACGAGCTCAAGTAGTTAGTTAAAATATGGTGGATAGGATACGTTGTGTACGTGTAGAGAGAGAGAGCAACAAAAAACAACAGATGATAATGTTAAGTTGTGTAAGCCTAGTGAAATTTTTGATCTATGAGTGCACTTTTATTTATACTATATTAGAAAACTTTTTATTTCTTAAGAATTTTATTTTTCTTTCCGATTTACTAGTGAATATTCAGTTAGTTGATTTATTTTTATTTTCTATCTTTTCATTATCAATATACTTCAATTCATTAAAACATTTTAATTTCAGATCAGCTTTCTTTCATCTGTTTCAACACATCACTAAGTGATTTATTAAATATGGGAAAAGAAAAAATTCATATTAACATTGTCGTCATTGGTCACGTCGATTCAGGTAAATCAACATCGACTGGTCATTTGATCTACAAATGTGGTGGTATTGATAAACGTACAATTGAAAAATTCGAAAAAGAAGCTGCTGAAGTATGTTTATTTATTCTTTAAGTTTTTAACATTAATCATATATCTATTTACTTTTATAGATGGGCAAAGGTTCATTCAAATATGCTTGGGTTTTAGATAAATTGAAAGCTGAACGTGAACGTGGTATTACAATTGATATCTCACTTTGGAAATTCGAAACAGCAAAATACTATGTTACTATCATCGATGCTCCAGGTCACCGTGATTTCATCAAAAACATGATTACTGGCACATCACAAGTATGTGTTATTTTTCTCTTATCTTAACATAAAAACTAATCATTTCTTCCTCTTTAGGCTGATTGCGCTGTCTTAGTCGTTGCTGCTGGTACTGGTGAATTCGAAGCTGGTATCTCCAAAAACGGTCAAACTCGTGAACATGCTTTACTTGCTTACACTTTGGGTGTCAAACAAATGATCGTTGCCGTCAACAAAATGGATACAACTGAACCACCATATTCAGAAAAACGTTTTGATGAAATCAAAACTGAAGTATCAAATTACATCAAAAAGATTGGTTATGCTTCAGCAGGTGTTGCTTTCGTTCCAATCTCAGGATGGCATGGTGATAACATGATTGAACCAACAGAAAAAATGCCATGGTATAAAGGATGGGCTGTTGAACGAAAAGATGGAAATGCAAGTGGTAAAACACTTTTAGAAGCTCTTGATGCTGTTATTCCGCCTCAACGACCAACTGACAAACCACTTCGATTACCTTTACAAGATGTCTACAAAATTGGTGGTATTGGTACAGTACCAGTCGGTCGAGTTGAAACTGGTGTACTTAAACCAAACATGGTTGTTAATTTTGCTCCATCTAACTTACAAACTGAAGTTAAATCAATTGAAATGCATCATGAAGCTCTCGAAGGTAAATATCTTTTTTTTTCTATTCTTTATTTAATATAAATGATATTTAATTTTTATAGAAGCCGTACCAGGTGACAACGTTGGCTTCAACGTCAAAAACGTCAGTGTTAAAGAACTTCGACGTGGTTTCGTTGCTTCAGATATTAAAAATGATCCAGCTCAAGAAACAGCAAACTTTGTTGCTCAAGTAATAAAATATATTTTTATATTTTAAGATATTTTTAATATTGATTGTGATATAGGTTATCGTTCTTAACCATCCCGGTCAAATTGGTGCTGGTTATGCTCCAGTTCTTGATTGTCATACAGCACATATTGCTTGTAAATTCGCTGAATTACTTGAAAAAGTCGATCGTCGATCAGGTAAAACAATTGAAGAAGCACCAAAATTCCTCAAATCAGGTGAAGCTGCTATGGTTAAAATGATTCCATCAAAACCAATGTGTGTTGAAAAATTCTCTGATTATCCACCATTGGGTCGATTTGCTGTTCGTGATATGCGTCAAACAGTTGCTGTTGGTGTTATCAAAGATGTTGAAAAGAAAGCTGCATCATCAGGCAAAGTCACCAAATCAGCAGCCACAGCCACTAAAGGCAAAAAATAAATAATTTTATTACCATCTAAACTCTTTCCATCTGTCATTTTAAATAACAACAAAAAACAAAACATCATTATTAACCATCTGTATCTCGTTCTTAATCCTTTTCTCATTTGAGTGTGCGTGTATGTCTTTCTAAAGAACGGTGCAAAAAATTACAAGAAAAAGAAATATTATGTAATTGTTTTTTTTTTGGCATCTTTCATATATATTGTTGCTTCTTTGTTGTTATCCTATTTTTCATTGTTTTTGTTATGTTTATGTTATGCATATGCGACGAGAAAATAACAGAAAGAAAATGCCCTGGAAGAATGATATATACGTTTTTATATGTGTGTGTTTTACAACAACCTTTTTTAGTTTTTTTTTTGTGTTTTCATGTCATTTTTAACCATCATTGACTTGATGAAAGTGATCAAATAACATCTGACTCTTTCACACAAATAAAAACAATTACACACATGGATAAAAAGAAATTTTTGAACATCTTATTAATATGATTTTTAGTATTACCTAAAAGAAGGAAAATATCGATTTGAAAATCGAAATATTTCCATTTACTTAAATATTGTATATTAAAATCTTTTTATTGAACTGTAATGTTTTACAAGACCTATTGTGTTAAACAAATTCTGTTATCATAAATATCTAAAACGTATAAAAGAAAAATCTGACAAAATACATCGAACATTGACTCATGTAATTTATGGGAATGTTTTCCCTAGCCAAAGTTTCTTACATAGTTAAGATTATTCTACAAATAATTGCACGTTTGTTTTGGTATAGAATAATATGTGATTAATCAAGAATATATACAATAGAAGTAGCCCAAGAAAATAATATTTAGTAAAAGTTATGTTAGCTTCATGAGTTGTACAATTTTTTATTAATAAAATTGGATTGAATCTTGTTTGTTATATGCCATTATGAGAGTGCGAGGGTGAGAACAATGGGCTCTAATCAATCATGAGGGTGAGGATAAGGGTGTGGGTGACGAGGGTGTGGGTGACGAGGGTGAGGGTGAAGGTGAGGATAAGATTGTGGGTGAGAGTGAGGAGTCACATCCTCATGATGGCATATAACAAACAAGATCCGAACAAATATTTGTTTTATTCAATTATTTAAATATTAGATAAGAAATTTCGCTTTTTAAAAAAATCTTCTAAAGAGATAAAAAAACATTCTCTCAATAAGAAGCAGCATTCTATTAATATTCATGGTTAATAATAATCTTTATCAACATTCATCATAGAAATCTTATTATATATATTTTTTTCTAAACAAAGTATGTTTTTTACGAAGTATCTCATAAACTTCCACTATCATAACTAGATGTAAATTATTTGTTTTTGCTTTTCTAAATTAAAATACGAATAATATTAAAATAGTTTCTACATGGATTCATATGAAATATTTAATAAAAAGTTTTATCATTATTCTATATCAAGTCAATACGAAATTCTATCACAAACATTAATCTATATTTTACTTAGGATTTCATATCGTATATAATTTATACCAGTTCTTTAGTGCTAGCTTGAGAGAAGTTCTTGATTATTGAAAAAAAATACCATTTAATAATTGTATTCTATTGAAAAAATTAATAAATAAATGCGCGAGTTCATTGTGAAAGATATTTATTTTTATTGTATTCGTTCTTTTTTTTTTAATTCTATTTTATTCAATGACAAATATAAAATCATCATTTATACGACGACCATCATTATGTCCGCCTCATGAACGTAGTGATGCACCAAATGCTTCCATGGTTGATGGTTCGAGTGTACTGAAAAGTCTAACACAACATCCACGACAACGTGATCAAGAAACTGCAACTGTACAAGAACGACAAAAACAATTAGCTCAACAACGTCTCTCATGGATAAAAGCACTTGAAATAGTAAACAATTTGCGCAAAAGAAATTCAGTTGATGATTCAGTAAATGAAGTGCATGAATTTCATACAAATGCACAGAAAAAAAATGATAAAATAAACAAATAAGGATAGGTTGAACTATTATACAAAGAATTATTATTACAAAATGCAAAATATAAAGCTATTGAGACATTAGTAGACTCGAAGTCGTCTATTATGTCTCTAAAAAAAGTTGCGTTTTGTGAGAATCTCAATAATAGTTTCTCATTTTAAGCTCAATATATCGTTAGTAAATGAGTCTATTCTACTTAACCAAGGCTCATATAATGGAAAAGAATGAGAGTATTACAGTCTTTTTTTTACGACTCATAATGTATGCTTTTGCATTTTATTGCGATAAGAAATTTGCCTACTTGCATATGAGTCATATTTCATAGCATATGACTTGATGGATACCTTCGGAAATGGTTTTTCAGGGTTGACTGTTCTCTCGTGGGATAAGAATCTGTTAGAATTTCTTTCAGAAAAATCTGTTCATGTTTGATACGTTTGTATGCGTGTCGCGTTAATTAATTCCTATGGCTGCGGAAAGAATTTCCTTATAGGAAAGTTAAAACAACTCTTTAGAACATCATGTATAGGAGCAGTAAAGTGACTTCAAGAGCCTTTCTTTAGTAAGAAACATATTTTATAATTAACTATGCATTGCTGTCAGCTTTTCTTGTGAGATGACCAGCTCGGAACTGACACATCGCTGAAACAACGATAGCAAAATATTCTCCATACTGAATTCAGATATTAATATGCACATAAAAGCTAAAAAAATCTCAATAAGCTGTGCAAAATTATTTTAAAAAGTCAATTTTCATAGAGAATCTTCTAAACTATCATTTCCATCGTTTATTCAAGAACGGTCTTCCAATGTGTCAAGGAATATAGTATGAAGAGATCCTATTCCTTACAACAGATTTCTCATTTAGCATGACACTAACACATTAAACTTTCTGAAAAGAGATAAGTAATTCGAGGTGATTTCCAATGTACACTTGTTTGTTCGAACCAAATTTTGAAAATTGTTTTCATTCTTTTTTTCTGCTAACATAGAAATAGCATATGAAATATCTGGACTAGCAAAAATTGAACAATTGTAGAGTTAGAAAAAATATTGATTATATTTGAACCGTATGGAAGAAGTTTCAATTTTCCTCATCAAAGATTATATTTGTAAACAAAAAAAAAATTGTAAATTATACATTGAGTGCTAGAAATAAAATATATTTTGTATACTTGTTCTCTTGATTATTGATAAGTACTTAATGATTAATATACAAATGGTTTATTTCGTGCTGATACAAACAAAAAGCCAATCTTTCAAAAACTGAAGAACTTTTAAAAAGATCTTTTAATATATTATGAAAATAATTTTGCTAAGTACACTTAAAATTAAATAGTATCAGGAAGAAATATATTATGCAATAAATATTAATCTTTTTCAACAGTTAGTATAGATTATTGAATCATGAGTGCAGTATTTTATTAGGACATATTGACAGAACTGACGTGGGTAAATTAATAATAGTAAGATTGACATATATTTGAACTTCAATCGAATTAATTCAAGAAAAAGTTATAGATATTCTGCTATATTAACAGAATTGATCATAAAGAATGTTTCATAATTTCTCGACTTTATTAAAATTTAGTTTATATGAAAACAAGTAGCATTAATTCGGCTATTCTAGTATTCAAATCTTGCCTTACACACACAATATATTCATGTTTTTCTTCTATTAATATATCACTTACAATGACGATTTCAATACTCAAAATTCATACAGATCTATTCGGATACACATTATTTCTTGTTTAGATATAAAACTATTTTCAATAGAGATTTCGAAATGATATAATATACTTTATAGATATAGACAATCATGCATAAAATGATATGAACAACATTGATTTGTTGTATTCAGATATATAATCATGATATACTTTATAAAAATCATAAGATATTCAGTTTATTGCATATATTGAAGAAAAAGAAAAGAAAATAAATCTGACTAATTATCATTGTGAATTTTTTTTTGTGATGCTAACATAACAAGAGATGGTATTTGTTTACAACCTGTCGTACTATATAATATTCCTTGTTCATTGATATATTTAAGTGAATTCAGAATATTTTCAATTTGTTGATTATCAAATGGTGGTTGAACATTTTGTATATATGCTTCATTTTGAATACATGTTTGAATATGATGACGTTGTAACATATTAAATTTAATAGATTTTGTAATAATATTATCAAAATTTTCTTTACATAAATTTGATATTGTATTTGTTTGTAAAATAAGGATAAATACATTTTTATTGTTATTATTAAGTGAATGTAAAGCTGTTGTTAATGTTTGACAATATGTTTGATTAATTGGTAATAAATCTAAATCATCAATAATTAAAAATTGAAATGATGATGGAGATAAATATGATAATAAATATGATGTAAGACGATCAGATTCAGTCCAATGATATGATGATAAACCAAGAAGTGTATTAGTAGATATAAGAGTTGTTGGAATAAATTTTTCAAGTGATGCAGCTAAATAAGATTTTCCAGTACCAATGGGACCCTAAATTAAATAAATTAATTTAATTTAAATATTTATAACAATTAATAAATTACCTCAATAAGTACAATAGAAAAATTCTTATGTTGTTCCATAGCATCTTTAAATTCTTCAAGTCCATGATCTTGTCCTATAAGATTTTTAGTTAAATATTCACTTGCATTTTGCCAATTTGATGAACGTGGTAAAATAATTGATGTATTTAAATATTGATATATGAAATAGATAATAAATATTAATATTGGAAGAAGAAGAATAAATTTCTTTGATGATCGTTGAGATGAATTTAATTGAATATTTTTTATTGTTGATATTGGTTCAATAATAGGTGATATAGGTTCTGGTATTATTCGTTGTCGAAGTAGATTTGTATCATCTGATATATTTTGTAATTTAACATTATTATCATTATCTGTTAATACTGTCGAATATAAACAAAGACTTTTTGAATGACTATCATATTCATCTGGAATAAGTTGTTTATTTATTGATTGATAATCATTCATATTTGGTGCATTAAATAAAATATTTGAAAGTACTTCTTGTTGTTGTTGAAATGTATTTAAAAGTAAATGATTGGTTGACATTGGATTTATTGTAGTTTTTGGACTAGATGCTGGTGATATATCCATAGCAGATATACTATGAATTGAATTCATTGAATCATCCATATCTGAAAGAAATACTAATAGAATTAGTAATAATGAGTTGTTGAAGTATTAATTCGTAGATAGACGTTTTTTATTCTAATAATCACAAAAGAAAAAACAAATCAATCTAACAAAGAAGAGAAGGAAGTAGAGCTCATGGAAGAGTTACGCTCTTTATGTCAAGTGAAAGTTAGAAAGTACCTTAAACTTTTTGAAAATCTCAAATAAAATCTTGTTAAATAAATCATCTCTTCGCACTATTTTTCTCAACTTTTTTCTTTAGATCTATTGTCATTGTCTCTAATTATTTCTGAAGATTACATTAAAACAAAGCATAATTCTAAAAAATAAGAAAACCACATTTTTGAATAACTTTATTGAAAAATGATAAACAATTAACTATAATGATCAAGTAAAGGATGCTGTAATTTAATAATATTAGGATAATCTGGTTTTTCATCAGTAATAACAAGAATTGGTTTTGGTCGAAATGGTCTTCGTCCAAATCGAGATGTTTTCGGATGAAATAAACCAAGTTTTGGTCTTATACCCATTAAACGTTTTGCACCAGCTTTACCATATATAAATTCATTATGTTCAATATTAGATAAACGACCAACAGTAACCATACATTGTTCAAGTATTGATATTTCATGTTTTGTTGGTAATTGTAAAATACATCGATTATCAATACGTTTCATGATTGTTGCAAATGTACCAGCATTCATTGCATATCTTGCACCTTGTCCAGGATAACCTTCAACACAATTAACTATTGTACCAACCGGTAATGCACCAACAGGATATGCATCACCTTCACTTGCTTTTACTAAATAATAAATATATATATATATAATAATAACACGAAAAAAATAAAAGAAACTAATGAACAAACCAGGATTTTTTGGTATTTCACCAGATGTCTTAACAAGATCACCAGCTTTAAGATTTTCTGTTGCTAATATATATCGAAGTGTATTTCCATGTCCGATTAAAGCAACTTTAGCTGTATGACAATCACTATTCATAATACGAATAACACGTTCAACTAATGGTGGACCACTTGTTGGCCCTCGTCTCATTAGATCAATCCATAACCAATTTCTTTTTAAACCACCACCTACTCGACGATATTCCTTACGACCTAAAAAATAAGCCATTTCATTTTATTTGTAATTTAATTTCTTTTTTTTCTCACCTGTATCTGGATGATTACCACCAGTCTTTCGTGTTTCAAATGGTTTAACCGTGTATTTCTCTGGCATTTCAGGTATTATAATTCGATGATCATAATAAAAACCACCTTCACGATGTTCACGATAATTGTCCATGATATATTGTGGTCCCATAGAAATAGGCATTTCGACAACATTTGCTTTCCATGGAACTTTATTATCCGTTGTTTTAGTTATATCTATTGATTGTGAATCAGGTATTGTTGGATCATCACCATCTTTTCGTGTTTCAGTTATAGGAAAAGTATCATTTATGGTTGAACTAGAATGATAAAAATAAAAAAAATAATTTATATATTAAATTATTTTTCATGAATTAATACCGAGATAGAGAACGATGAAGTAATGTTAAATCTCGTTGAAATATTCTAGTCAGATTATTTCGAATCAATGAATACATTTTAAATAATTCATCTAGAAAAATAATAATTCAGACGTATTTATTCATTCATTCATTATTTCTTCTATTCGCGTTTTCTTTTTTGCTTCTAATTCGTCAATTGAATAACCAATCAATGATTGAAATAATATGATGATGACTATTACGGGGGATATATCTTTTGTTCCATTCACATATACCTAGATTTTATATATTTCTTATATAAAAAGTGCACACATATATCTTTTATCATTTTTACTGATTACAGTGAACAATATATTAATCAAGATTATATAATTACTTCAATTATGAGTACTTTACGAGCTAAAGCTGTATTAATTGGTGATGAAGTTCATGTTGCTGGTAATAAAGATCAATGGGGACGTGGTAGTGGAGCAACATCAAGTGACGGACAATTAAGTACAACAGTTGGATCATCAAAAAAACCAGCTTATGGTGTAATAGATTTTGAACAACAAGGTGATACAGTTGTTATTACAGGAAAAATTGAAGGACTTGGAGAAAATACACAACATGGTTTTCATGTTCATGAATTTGGTGATGTTAGCAATGTAAGTTAATGATTAATTATATTAAAATTTATTTTCGATAATTTTTTTTCTCTAGGGATGTACATCTGCTGGTGCTCATTTTAATCCACATAAAAAACAACATGCCGGACCGGATGATGCTGATCGGTAAAATAAATTATGATATTAAATTTTATTTAATTGATTTATTATTTTTTTCAGACATGTTGGTGATTTAGGAAATGTTCAAAGTGATGGACATGGTGTAGTAACAGTCAATATAAAAGATAAACTTATTTCATTACATGGTGAACATTCAATTCTTGGTCGTTGTTTAGTTGTTCATGAAAAACCAGATGATTTAGGTCGAGGTGGTGATGACGAATCGAAAAAGACTGGTAATGCAGGAAAACGTTTAGCTTGTGCTATTATTGGTACAGTCAATCCAGAAAAAAAATAAATCAATCACATCATTCCAATATTTTCGTTTTTTTTATAGTAAATATATAAGAAGTATAACTATCTATTTTATGTTTTTTATTTTATTTTATTATGATATCATACAGAATAAAATTCAAGCATTAAACATTTGATTTTATTTATCATTGTATGCATTGCATCATTCTAGATAGAAATAGAAATGTTTTTCGTTTTGTAAGGTTTGGTAAAATATGGATTGAATATTTTCAGATGCAAATCGAAGGATATTTATATATATCTTAAATAAAAGAGTTGCATACATCTATTAGTTGTTCTTCTTATTATTATTCTTTCGAAAAATTATTACATCATATTTTGTAGATTTCATCATCTAATTTATTGAAATCGTATATATTCATTTTTTTTACTTATTTAAAGAAATAGATTGAAATTTTTTGTATTGTTTCAAATATGGTTAAACCAACAAATATAAATTCTGATTATCGTGAAGAAGAACGATTAACATGTGTACTTGTTCTTGATTCATTTAATATTTATACAAATGAAATTATTTCTCATACATCACTACCATTATGTTTATGGCCTGTTGATGGTCAACCATTACTTGATTATACTATTCATACATTAATTCGATCAGGTATACAAGAAATTATTTTATTAGCAACATCATATTCATATGAAATTCGTTCATATATAATGAATAGTCAATGGTTACGTTTATATCCAAAATTAGTTCGATTAATTCCATGCAAAGAAGCTCGTTCACTTGGAGATTGTTTAAAAGATCTTGAACAAGAAAATATAATAAGTAATCATTTTTTATTATTATATGGTAATGGAATATTATTAACAAATGAAAAATTAAATAATTTATTTTATATTCATAAAGAAAATATAAAAAAAGATAAAAATTGTATAATGACACTTGTTTATCGTCAATTAGATTCAAATCATTTAGAACATCCATCATATACAGATGATCAACATTTATATTTAACACGTGATGCAAATACACATCGTTTATATGATTATTCAAAAGAATATTTTGATACATATGAAATACCACTTGATTTATTAGAAAAAACAAATGTTACAATTGAAACATTATATTGTCCATTAGATTGTCATTTAGCAGTTTGTTCTCCTGATGTTTTACATTTATTTAAAGATAATTTTGATCTTTTAACAATTAATGAATTTGTTAAAGGTATTTAGTTTTTTTTCAAAAAAAAAAAATTTTTTTATTAATAGAGTTAATATCTCTTTCTAATATATTTTTATTGTTTTTTGTAGGCGTTTTACGTGATGAAGAAATAGCTGGTCATACAATATATTCTTATCTATATGAAACAGGTTATTTTCTAAGCGTACATAATTTACGTTTATATATGAAAGCAACAGTTGATATTCTTCGTCGATGGTCATATCCTCTTGTACCTGAAATAATAGCATCAATGCATAAACAACCATTATCAAAAATTACAACTCCATCATCACCACAAATAAAATCAAATAATTCATATTTATCATTTTATAATATATCTTATCCAATAATTTATGATAAACATAATATATATAAACAAGGTGATATACAATTAGATCGTTTATCAAATATTCAACAAGATGTTTTTATTGGTCATAAAAGTCAAATATCATCTGGTGTATGTTTAAGATCATCACTTATAGGACAAAATTGTATTATTGGAAAAAATAGTCGAATTGAAAATTCAATTTTATGGAATCATGTACAAATAGGTGAAAATTGTGTTATTAAAAATTCTATTATATGTGATAATGTACTTATTCGTAATAATGTTCAAATAGATAAAGAATGTTTTCTTTGTAAAGGTGTTATTATTGGTACAAATATTCATTTAAATGAACGTAAGGTTATAATTGCATCAAATTCAATAACATCATCACAAATAATAGATGATGTTGAAATTGATGATGATGTTCAATTAACACCTGATAATTTTAAACGTTCAAATTCTAAACAAAGACGTAGTTCAACAAGATCATCAGAAAAATCTTTATCGGATAGATCTGTTAGTTTAAATATGGAAGAAACAATAACATCAAATAATGATTTAGTTGGTAATGATGGTTTAGGTAAAGAACTTACATTGACTTCTTTACGTGATCCTCAAAGCAAAACATTTGAATCTACTGAAGATGATGATGATGATGATGACGATGATGATGATGATAAAAGTGAATTAAATGCATTTGATGCATGGGGTTATCGTATAGAACGTGAAGAAAATAAAGAATCATCTTTTAATGAAGATGATTATGAAATTAAAAATAAACAATATACTTCATCTAATTTTAATAAATCTTTTGGTCAACCAGCGGATATTCTATCAGAGGATGAATCAACAACAACTGATAATGATGATATTGATGATGATGATGATATTAATGAGGAGGGTGATGAAGATAGAACTGATGTTAGTGAATTTCAACAAGAAATTATTCGTACATTAGAACGTGCATATACACAAAAACTTAAAACAGAAAATATTATTGTTGAATTAAATATTTTAAAACCAACATATGATGTATCACCAACTGAATTTGATCAATCAATAACACGTGCAGTATTTTTATTACCATTTGAAAAGAAAATATCTAATCCTGAAAAAATTAATTATTGGAATACATTGAAATTAACTATGGATCAAATAACAAAATTTATATTAAAAAATTATATGAAAACAACAAATGAACAAGCACAAATGACATTATTAAATGAATTAAATTTAATTTGTTTAAAACATATTCAACCAATTGGTGAACGTATTCTTAATATATTAAATTATTTATATGAAGAAGATGTTATTGATGAACAATGGATTCTTAAATGGTATGAAAATAAACAACAACAAATTAATAATAATCAAATAATAATAAAATCAGAAGAAGAAATTTATTATGATAAACTTAAACAATTTATTGAATGGTTACAAAATGCTGAAAGTGAAGATGAGGATGATGATGACAATGACGACTAAAAAAATATTTCAAGTTATTACTAACAGTTTTTTTCAAAAATAAAAGAAATAAACAAGATTTTATATATAGTTTTCAACTATAAAATCTATATTACTAAATACATATCCTTCATCTATTGTTTATAAGAATTTAGAATTTTAGAATTTTCTTGAAATAATAAATTTAATTTTCGTTTATTTTAAATGTCTTAATAATAGATAGTTCCTTATTTAAATAGAGATATTATCTCAAAGTTTTTTTAGATAAAATAAATTTACAGTTGAAATCTATGAAATTCTCATTATCAGTCATAAACAATCTTTCTTTCTCTATTATTTCTTCGTATCAATAAATTCACGTAAAAACTTCACATATATCTCACACTATGAGCAGTATCCTACGGAAGTATTACACCCACCATATCCGAAAAAATGCACTTCATCGAATCAAGAAGTGCAGGCTGATTCTGGCAAGAAAACTTTGAAAAGCTTTCGATCCGGAATACTGCTTTTAAGTTCCATCGATTTCCACCATTTTTCTATCAAATACAATAGGTTTTCTGCATTTTTTAAATTAATTATAGCAAAACTAGTTTGTTTTTGAAGACTGAAATCATCAAATTGAGACTTTCACTATGCCACAGAAGATATCGGATGCTTACATTATCACAGACAGAATATTTATTAAATGCATGGTTAGTTATGTAGTTCGAATATGTTGAGTAACAAATATTCGTAGTTGCTTATTAGAATATAGATTATATATCTGCAAATAGTGTTGTTATTATTTGTTGAATATCGAATGCTGCTACTAATTGTTGTTTTATTATATGATATTTTTACGTGTTATATTCAGAAAATATGAAGTGATTCGTTTTCCACGAATCTGACTAACTTTCGATTTCAATTTTCTTCAGTTGCACGAACTAATTAAATGGGCCATATCTCTTATTGAAGAAAACGTTTCTTTTTTTGCACTAATTAAAGAGTATTCTCTTTCAAAGGTAAAGAAAAAGCCTTCTGAATTGGTTTGTTGATTCATCTTGTTAAAAGATTAGAGCTAATAACTTTTTATTAAAGAAAATAGCACGGAGAAAAACTAAACGCAAGCTAACTTCAACAAAAAAAAAAAAATCTTCGTGCCTCTTTTCTTGATAATATAGTCTAGCCGACGATTAAATAATGCTTTTGACGTTGATTTGATTTCGTGTCACTTATATAGATTATTTTTCAAAATATGAATTAATTCATTTTCTCTTGAGACTCGGTCTATTTTCTTTGAAATAAAATGAGTAGAATATGTTTCTAAATGAGAAGCAGTTTCTATGTAAGAAAAAAAATAGCTGGTGCTCTTTTGTATAGATTATTTAGTTTACCGAAAGATTAAAGATTATTAACTGCTCTTCAAAGAAAATTTCCATAGAGAAAAGCAAAATACAAAAAAAAACTTTAGATAAAGGAAATCTTCTGTCTTCCCTACTTAAATGTATGGCCTGATTCTTAATGGATCTTTATGTCTTAAAATGGATGCTGTGAGATATACTATCGGAAACGAATAAAATAGATTTCAATATATGATTTATCAATCTGGTTTTTATACAGCAGCAGTATACTCATCAGAATATGAAATGATAATAGATAAATAACAAAAAAAAACGAATAAATTGATATTCTTATGTTTGAATATATATAAACAAAAAAAAGTTGAATAATTCCGCTAGTTCATATTTGATCTTATAGTACGAATATCTTCTGCGATTTTTATATTCAAAACGTTATACATCGTTTAAAATTAATATATTATATAGTATTTTAAAATTCATATTTTCCCATTATTTATTAAAGTTCTCCTAAAAGTCTAAAAATATTTCAATAGGAATCAAAATAAAAAATGAATTTTTGTCGATTGTTAACGTAATCAATTTGTTCGCAATGGGAAGACAATAAAATAATGTTAAATGATACATAAAGTTGCTAGCTGCAAATTATTATTACAAATCTTACCAGTATTTGTCATATTTCTCTTAAAGACAATTTCATTTGCTAAGATGACAGATCATCATGAATTATATTTTTTCAAAAATATTTTCTTCAATCAAATTTGTTCACTATAAAAAATATATCTAATAATTAATCAAGACCATTATACAAACAACTTTATGTACCAATTGAATAAATATCTTTTATCTTATCTATATAGAGTGATGAATCTATTAATAATTCCCATGAAGAACGTCATTCTCATTTCAAGACTTCTATTCACATAGAGTTATTCTATTTGATGATTAAATTCAAATAATTGACAGTAAATATAGAAAACTATTTACCATATGCTGTTATTAATTTTGATATTGTTCTCCAATTATTTAACAACATATGTTGTTATTCTTTGTCTGGTATTCATTTTCATTATTCTAATTTATTTGATAAGAAACAAAATTAAAAATAGTTAACATATAAGTTTGATTGTTTTTGAAAGATTATACATTTCACATAGAAATAAAATGTACTTTTATTTAGCTTAATTTACTATTGAATGTAGTCCAGTGAGAAAGTCTAAAAATTACAATTAATAATCGAAGTTTTGTGCACCATAATCAAAGTCCACTATAATTTGAATTTTTAATCAAAAACTAATAATAGAGAATATTAATAATTATATTTTGAAACCAATAAGTTCAAAATAGTATAGAACTCTTTGGCTAGCCGATCTCTTACATGCTAATATCCGTTTTTTTTAATGAGTTTTATCGAAACTAGACATCCAACGATGATAAGATGTTTTGAATACTTATTCACATGGTTTCTACATGTGGAGTAATGGAAAAGAAAAAAATTGAGATAAAATAATGTAATAAAATCATCCGTTAGTTGACATTCTTTGCTTTTAATGTATATCTCATTCTTTAAATGCTTCATAGTAGCAATTAAATTTTATGACCGGAAATAACAGTATTATTTTCTTTAAATATCTTAAAAATAAGTTAACACGACCGTTATTTAAATATTTTACGTATGACTTTTTTTAAATTTTTTTTTTCAAAGAAAATAAACGATATTAATAGACAATCAAACCACTTTTCTTAATTATAAAACAAAATATTCAACTGATTTCTTTTTGTCCTAGTGCAATATCAGCAAATCATGACAAAAATTATTAAGATTGTGCACTTTAATCATATTTCTATCATCGGAAATAAACATCATAAACGAAATTGACTTAAATAATAAATATCCATTTGTTTACTTATATGATAATTATTATTTTATTTAAAATATGTTATATATATATTTTTTTTTCATTGTTCTTTCTTTTTTCTTTTACCGAAATAATATATATATATAACAATAGAAATGGAAATTTTTTGTTTATTTATCTTGACTATACTTAAACAGGTTCAATTTATTTAGTATTCAAGATTAGATTTAATCTTATTCGAAGAATACTATAGCATTGAATGTTTGTTTTCTTTTCTTGATCTTTTGGAAATATGATTTTTCTATTTGTGTCCGGAAGACTTAAACCAATAAGCAACTTCATTCTTCCTCTGCTATGCAATGATGTATAGTGATGATGAAGAAGAATATATATATATATATATTAATAGTAGAATCGAGCTCAGATAAGTGAAAATAATTTTGTATTAATGATTTTTTCAATGTCCTTATTTCCTCAGAAAAAAAAGTATATTCAGATGTTTTGTTGAATATGCTTGTTTTATTCACACTTTAGAACTCATTTTGCGCTATCTTTATATTCATTTAACAAAAAAATGAGAACGACACAGACAATTGAAAACATAGGGGAACACCCAAAGAAAAAGTACCGATGCATAAAACAAGAGAAAGTAAACGAGTAATAGAAAGAAAGAATAAGTAAACGGAAAGCAAACTTCTGTTTAAAAAATGTTATTAGTTAGTAATTTACGCCTTTTTTCACATTCTTATTTCTTTTTCTTTTTTTTTATGATAGGTGCATATCTTTTTTTCTTATTCTATATTACGAGAAGCATAAAACATACCAAATTATATTTCTATCTTATTGTTCATATTAATATATTCCTTAATATTATTTCTATATATACGCCCACTTCAAATTATCTTCATTTGTTTATGTACATATTGTGTTAGCTAGTTTTTCATTGTTCTGACAATCTGTATTATATCTATAGAATGGAATAAGAACATGCAAGCATCATCGTTCATCATTTCCCAAGAGACTAATTGCTTATAAAAAGAACTGATCGAGAATATACTACTCGTCTCATTGTCATCAATAATATAAGATTATGAGAAGTATAAAAAAAGAAAGTACATGTCATTTTACTAGTTTAATTTAAAGAAAATAGACAACAAGAAAGTTTATAAATATAATTATTTTTAAAAACAAAAAGTATTGAAGTATCATAAAGAAAAAAAGACATAATTTCCGACAAAATAGATAAAAAGTTCCTGGAGCTTCTTTATTTTTCCTCTTACTATCACGCTTATTTCCAGAAAATTTATATGTCATGCAATCTTTTTTTTTTTCTTCTCTTCTATTATTTATCCAAAAATAAATCCATTCAATATACTTCTTACCAATATTATATTTTAGATCATGACATTAATTAATAATACTATTATAAATATATCAAATAATACATCTGATTCAACAACTTGGCTTATACAATTTTCTCTTTGGCCATTACGTATTGTTTGTCCATTATTAATTTTTTTATGTCCCATTTCTAATTGGATATGTATATGTGTATTTCAATCACGTATATATGATCGATCATCATCAAAATGGTATTTTATATTTATTGCTATATTTGATACTATTTATGTACTTGTAACATCACCTTTAATATTTTTAATAACATTTGAAATTTATATATTAAATTGGAATATATTATTTTGTAAATTAATAGTTTTTCTTAATTATTTATCATGTCAAATATCAGCAGGTTTATTAGCATGTTTATCAATTGATCGTCTTATAGCAACAACATGTTTATTTTTTTATCGTTATCATTGTACAAAAAATATATCAAAATATGTTTGTTTAATTGTTATTATTGTATTATCAATAGTTAATTCACATTATTTAATTGGTTATACAATTAATTCTGAAGGTTTTTGCAGTATAAGATATTATAAATGGTATGAAAATGTTTATTCATATTTAAATGTTGCATATCTATTATCATATTCAATAATACCATTTACAATAATAACAATATGTAATTTATTTATTGTAATAAGTGTTTGTAAAGCAAAATCAAATATGAGAAAAAAATATTTATTAAAAAAACCAAGTTTAATACCAAATAATCAAAATGATCAAGCAATTATAAATTTTTCACATTGTTGTTTATCACCAAATTTTGATACACAAGATGATGTTATAATAAATAATAATAAAATATTTAAATTTGAACGATGTACAAATGAAAATAAACATCAAGTATTTGTAACAATGAATGAAAATCAAGTATTAAATAAAATTATTGATTCAAATTGTAAACTAATTTTTTTTCTTTTATCTTTTATTTTGAATTTTTAAAAATTTATTTTTCTATTGTAGACGAATGTGAAAAAAAACGACATATTCGTTTATCAGAAAAATTATTATTAGATGGTGATGAACTTATTAATCCAATTGAATTATCACCAATAGAAAAAAGTCCTTTAAATTCTCCTCCACTTTATCGTGAACGTACATTTTCTAATAGAAATTTATCTACATCATCAACATATTCTCAAAAAATGTGTGTACAATTACAAATAACAATAAGTTTATTAGCTATATCAATTAGTTTTATATTTTGTACATTACCAAATTGTATATCAACAATTATGATTCAAACATATAATCATAATGAACAAGTAAGAAAATTTTGGCAAGCAATGAATTATTTATCAATTGTACCATTACTTATAACACATTCAGTTAATTTAATTTTTTATTATTTATCATCAAATATGTTTCGAAATCGCTTTAAAGAAATTTATTTAAGAAAAACAAATTCATCTAGACATTTTTCATTTAGAGCTTTATTAAAATCTTGATTATATAAATTTTATTACAAAAGTCTTTTACATATATATATACTTTTTTTCACTGTATTTAAGAATATTATTTATTATATATTCTTTCAAAATTGCTCTCAATATCATATAATTTACTCAGTTTTTACATGTTAATAACAACGATTATAAAATTCACCATTTATTAAGTGTACTTAATAGCAGTATTTACGTTTAATGTATATTGTCCGTATAGAAATAAGTACTTCTAACATATGAATTACCAAAGTATATATATTATGAATGACATTTTTTATGTAAAAAACACTCGTAATATATATAATTTATAATGATGAGTTAATTATAGATTATATTACACTCTTTATTTTGTATTGTATAGAAAATACTTTTGTTTCTTTTAAGAAAGTAACTTAGAATGAACTAATCTTACATTAGAAAAAAGTATAAAGTTGTAAAATACAAAAGAATTATATTACTATTTTAAACAATTGGTGTTTTAATAATATATGTTTTAGTTCTTGAAATGCGTCATTTTTGAGAAAAAGATCTTAATTATAATGTATTTCAATATATATGAAATTGTTACGAATATCAAGTGTACTTATCATTTTTTTTTGTATGAAAAACTAACTAACAAATAATTTGTATCTTCATTATAAATTGTATATTATAAAATTTGGAAAAATGAGCAAAGATTTTTGTAATAAAAGTTATGTAAATTATCATTCTTTTTATTTTTGTTTTTTGTTTATTGTTGTTATGTCATTGTCAATCATCATCGTCTTTTTTTAATTAAATCATTAAACTGACGGGCATATGAAGTAAAAAATGACATTTCATGCAATCATCAAAAATGATTTACCGTTTGATACTATCACTCTAATAATATTCAGTTATTTACTATATTAAAATTTTTTATATTGAAAACAAATGAATAATTTATGAAACTTTTTGTTTTGCTTCTATTACATTTTGGTCATTTCAAATGCATATGTATATGTAAAATAAAACAAATAGTAGGCTGATGTTTGATAGATAAAAAGATGACGTTTGAAAAATAAAACAAAGAAGAAGATCGAATAACATATTTAACAAATGCTAAGTCTACTACTTATAAGAGAGATAATATGTTGTATTAATATATATTTTTGCATTGCAAATTTTAATTTAAATATGAAAAATTATTCTAGAAAGACAGAAAAAAAAAGATCTATTAGTGCAATTTTTTTTATTAATGATAATATGAAAAGAAAAATTGTTTTTTTTGTATTAACATAAAAAGATAATTGTGGTCTAATGAAAATTGTTGCATGAATTAATTATAAGATCAAAAGACTTAGTTTTTGTTGTTCATCTTTTTCTGTATTTCATATATTTTTAAAATTATTAAAAATAAAAAGTTTTTTTTTTTTATTGACGTCATTAAAAGTCAATGTAAAAAGTTCTTTTTTTTTCTGTACTTCTTTCCACAGTCGCAGGAACATCTCTTTTCAAGAACTATTTTAAATGTTCGAAAAATGAAAACACTTATAAATGAATTATCTTTCTTTATATGTCAAATAAGTTAAATTGACATTAATTTTTAGTGAATATAGTTCTTTATGGTGAAAGTATTTACTATAGTTTGGAATGAAAGTAATCCATGTAGACATAGATTGTAAAAATTATCAAAGAAGATAAATCAAAGAATATTATGTATGTTTCGATAAATTCTCATCTATATATGCATCATTGATAATTAACACATTATGAATTGCGTACTTAACTGTGCTGATTTTTTTAGCGAAATTACTATAAGGACAAATTCTCTATGAGTATATGCATAGTTTTTCCATTTATTCTCGTTTTTCTCGTGTCTATTATCATTGAAATTTTAAAAGTAGGCCATTGGGTAAGATGCTCATCATTTTTTAACGGAAATAGATCGAGAATTGCGATCTTCAGCATTTGGAAAAAGCAATTAGTAATATCCTCCAGTCTTCTTTTTTAAATAGTAAATATATCAGATTTCTTGGTATATTTGTTAAAAATTTATAAGTATTTTGCCCAATGGTCTTCTTTTTAAATTCTGGTACTTGTTTGAAGGTGTGTCTTAGTAATGACATTTTAAAATCATCTTTCGCTATGTATATAAATAGGCAATATATCTAAAGAAATACTGTGACATTTGTCTGATTTAGCTTCAAGCAATTTAACAGATTATTCGCATGATTATAAGTTTTATATCTATATTTTATAAAATAATGCTTATTTTCTCTTTATTTATTCAACATTTCTTTCATTAATTTTAGGCGAGACTTGCTGAATATACAGAATGTTCAAAACAATCATGTTAACTTTAAAAATACGTAGAATGAGAGAGAAGACTTGTACATTTCATTCATAAAGATAAAATTCATAAATACTATTGGAAACACATCAGTAGTTCTAATAGGTAAAATTGATATTTTTCCAACAGTAAACAAAGTCTTTTATCTCATTATTTCAATTTTTATCGTTAGTGTAGATTTTAAATTATTACAATAAATTGGCAACACTTTATAGATATTTTTAGTATGTTTTTAATTAAAATACTGTTTATTAACAGTTAGTTTGTCGACAAATCGTTGTTAAAAAATTTTGATTGACAAAACATTTCGTCGATAGTAGCATAAATATTTTCATTTTTTTGGAAAGAAGAACGTAAATTATATAAGATAAATATTAAAAAAACCAGATTACTAAAGATAGCAATATGCCAAAATTGATATCAAAACGGGAATGACGATCTCATTCACCATCTTATTGAGATCCAATCTTAGACTCGATTCATTGCTGTAATACTTTCAGTCAATGTTAATGCTAGCAAAAAAGATGCAGTTATCGTAGAATCTCAGGATATATGAGAATTGGTAAAAACATGAAGAAACCTGATTATTTAAAAATATCACAAAAAATTTAATTAAATGCACAGATGAAAAACAATAGAGAAATGGAATTCATTGGAAGAAAATTCACAAGAGACTGATATGGAACTGATATCAATAATGCGATTGAGTGAGATCGAGAAACTTGAATTCGATACATCCCTATTGGAGAACATCAATGCAACAATATAATTTTCTTTTGACTAACAAGATGCCATTCGTCATGTTTTAAAACGGTTTTTGGAAAGATTACCTAGTTGACATATTGTTGAAAAACAATTCGCTCTTGAGACAGTCAAAACTTTGACATCTAGTGAAATGAGGAAGTACTGAACGATTTTATGAGTGTTTATTATTAATAGACTTGGCATTGTTGCGTTCTTTCTATAGGAGTACATTAGAACGAGTATTAGAAAAGTACGTAGAAGAAACTGTAATTATTTAAAGTTTATACTAGAGATATAAATTGAAATAATGAAATGGAAAGCATACATTACTCTCTATTATTAAAAAATACAAAATTTTCCTATTACATCGAGTAGTGATATACTTTCAAGAATGCTCACGAAATTTGTCTTTAAAAATAAAAACGTATAACTCTTCTCTCAGATAAAAATAATTATTATATTAAGAATGATCAATAAAGAAGTTCTACATATTTTTTTTTAAGTAGATAACTTTTGGGATATCACCTATATAATAATGCTCTTAATGACAATGAAAACAATTGATTGCATTTAAACTACTCGTTCATCATCGGCAACATATACGAAAAATAAGAAAAATCTTTCAATTCTGTATTGATCAAACTTTTGTTATAATCATAATCTACTTCAATGTTTCAACAGCAATTTAATGTTAGGTAGAAAAACAAAAAAAAACTCTTTATAAAAAATAAATAATAAATTCTGCCATTCTTTTGAAATTCGTTCAATGAATGAGTGAACTATACTCGCTGATACTATATCAATTGTACAGATAAAAGTAAAAGAAAGTTGTAAAGAATATTAACACAATAAAATACGCCGCTAGCTCACGTGTACACTTCAATGTCGATAGAAAACAAATATTTTTTAGAGAAGGATAATCAAGAGATGAGCCACTGACTATATCAATAGTTGGCATAATCTCTTTCTGTCTCAATAACAGCAGTTATTGAAATGTCACATAGACAATCGAGTAACGACTTACAGTAATATGAATGGTCAAATTCCAAAACAGAAATGTTTTCAACTATAATTATAGTAGCATCATCTAATACTATTTATTCGAAATAATACACCATCTGAAGCTTTCTGATAGTCTAGATTGATACTAATTAATCTTTGATAATTAAAACATAGCATCAAGTTAGGATGCATATTACTATGATTGAATTTTCAGAAAAAAACTAGACAAAAAAAACTTGGTTCATCATTTCTCATCATAAAAGTAGAAATCTTTCAAAATAATCGTTATTAAATCAAATTTTTTTCGATATTAAATTGATTATTTTGGAATAACTATTTCAACTTTCTTTCTTTGAAAGACTGAATAACAACTAAAAATAATTATTAATATAAAACAAATAAATGATTCATTGTTAAAAATATTCAATTACTTGTTTAATTGGATCTTTACTCTATTATTATTTTTATATTTGTTTCTGTAAGCTTGAAAATTTTGTCCAAATACTTCTCTATTAACAATATATTTTCATGAGGGTTGGGCAACTTTCTGATCGGTGACAAAAATGATGATTTTCAGCAGAAAAATGCACTCCAGGTCTAAAATGCTCCTTTCTATATGACAAAATCGCAACAGAAATAATAATGGAATAATAAAATAATGATCATAAGCTAAAGCAAGCTGATTTATTTGTTAACTTATGTAGACGGTTTGTCAGCGGAAAAATGAAAATCGATAGGAATAATGATTACTTCTAAGGGAAAAATGCTATAAAATAATGAAATAATGATCATAAGTTAAAGAAAGA
>JAJEKB010020357.1:295-20984 GCA_022393335.1 Macrotrachela quadricornifera | reverse complement strand
TTAGTTAAGGAAAGATTATTTGTTTGTTTACTTTAATATACGGTTTTCCAGCAGAAAAATGAAAATCAATAGGAATAATGATTATTTGTAAGGGAAAAATGCTATGGAATAATGGAATAATGCTTTTTGAATGAAGAAAAGCTGCTGCATTTGTTGACTTATATGGGTATTTTGTTTGGTGAAAAGATGTTTGTTATATGGAAGAATATTTTTCTTTTGTAGTTTTTTTTATGTGGGTTGCTATGGAATGTAAGTGAGAACCTTCCATATTTGATTTTCAATAGAATTTTTTTTATTGAAAGGTAGGGCTGTGATAATTGAATCTGGTTTGTAGAATTCTAATATGTATGTGAAAATGGTGTGTCGGATGATCGAATTGACAGTGATGAAGGGAAATAGTGATTTAAGTGGTGATTAAAAGTCTAAGTCAAGTTAGAAGAATAATGGAGATGAAAGAAAAATGCCATTGTTTTTCGTTCTAAGAGTAAAAATTTGAAGTTAATTATTTGTTAATGGAATGCATCGCATCAGTGGTCCTTCTGTCGTGTAGCACTAAGGAAATATATAGTTCGAAATAGGTTTTTCTTGATATGAAGGAGAATTATATGTCGACAATCGATTTGCTATATGTATGATTTCTTTAGCTTATCTTCCGTTTATCTTACTAATTCTCGCTTTCTACATTGTATTGTCGTGGTATATAAACACAGTACCTGGATATCTATATAGTTTCTTCTATTACGTTATGTGAACAGAAAGAAAGATGAAAGTCTTTAAATTGTACGTGTATTTGTGACGTTTCTCTCGATATTTTATATCTATATATAATATTTTCGATTATATTGTGTGAGCAGAAAAGAAAGAAAAATATATTTAGTATGTATCACTATTTTTTTCGCACAAACTTTCGTTCCATCAAGTGAAAAGTTGACTCCCGTCACCATCTATCATCTTTCACCAAGAAAAGATAAAATGATTAGAAAACTTTAATATGCTTATTTATGATAAGCAAAAAATTAGGGTATTGTCAAGAGTTATGATTAAGTCATTGGTGTTTTGGTCATCGGGAAATCGTGACCATGATTTTCCTATTATTTCAACTATTTTTCGCTGAAAGTGTATGCATATTTATAGGTCTATATATTCATCTATAAAAGTTAACAAATAAATGATCTTTCCTTAACTTATGATCATTATTTCATTATTTTATAGCATTTTTCCCTTAGAAGTAATCATTATTCCTATTGATTTTCATTTTTCCGCTGACAAACCGTCTATATAAGTTAACAAATAAATCATCTTTCCTTAATTTATGATCATCATTTTATTGTCAAAAAACATGCACACCACCGATTAAAGAAATGACTATCGCATGCGTTTTATTCTATGTTGTGATTGTGTGTAAACTATACCTCGATATATACATATATCTGTCTTCCATACTAATGTATAAACAGAAAAGAAAGAAAAAAGCATTTTTGACTCGGACGGCATTTTTCCGCTAGAAATGAGCATTTTTCTCACCGATCAAAAACTTGCCCACTGCTGATTTTCATAAAGTATTTTTTATATTGATTAATGTAATAGGTTATTTCTTAATATAAAAAAAATATAATATTAATACATAGATATTCTGATATTTGTATCAGAACTATTTATTTATCATCTAATTTTCGACTACATAAAGAAGCACTGGTAGGTCTCAATTTCCTTTTGATGGTATTGAATCTAAAAAATGAAGGTAAACTTCTGCTAATAGGTTTATGTTTGTTCTTTTAAAAATTTTTCTCTAACAGAATAATAGAAAATACAATACAAGCTCATAAAAAAAAAAACTAGAGCGAAAGACTGAACATGCTTAGATTAAATAAAAAGAACACATTGTACAAAACAGACTTTAATCTCATTCGTTTGACTGGAGAAAAAAAAGATTTACAAACAAATATACGAGAGCAATGTTGAATGTACAATATAAATGCATAAATAACAGAGATAAAACATATGTAATAATCATCGTTTGTTAAATTGATCGTAAAAAGTAAAAAATAATAATTATATTTCTATCACCGGTTAAAAATTTCTTTTTTTCTTTTGTAAATTTTGTTGCCGATTATCATCTTGTTTAAGCATACGTATTTGTGTTTTATATGTTTGTGAAAGTCCTTTTTGCCAAAATCGTATAAGTAATAAATCACTCGAATTGATAATATTTAATATATCCATTTGTTGAAGTTCACTCAATGATAATGTTGATGCTATTTGACAACGGCCGAGTTGAAAATAAAGTTTTGCTTTACTAAATAAATAATTAAGAATTTTTAGAATTTATCGAAATCTGAATTGAAAATTCTGACTATTGAAACATTCGTTTATGAACACTCGTAGAGAAATCATCTCCTTTTTCTAAAATTTAGACATGATTATTCTAAAAGAAGTATCCTTCTCTTTTTTCCTGTAAAATACAAATTCGTATTATTCGAAAAAAAAGATATTTAAATATCTAATAAATTACTTCAAATATTTAATTTTATGGTGTGTAATAATAGCTTCAAATGATGTATCATCTAAACTATGATCATTTAATACTTCAATAATTGTTTTTACATAATGGGGTACTAAAAAATATAAATACACAGTTTTCAGTTTTTTTTCTTTTTCAAAATTAAATCAACTCAACCTATAATATCTAATTGTAATGATGGTAATATTTCTAATTTAACCATTTGAATATGATCATTAATATTATCAAGAATAATTATAATAATAATTGAATTATTATCTTTATATTCTTCTATTTCATCGGTTGTTGTTATTAAATCTATATCATATAAAATAAGATTATCTGTACATGATGCTATTTGAGTTGTTGTTTCAATTAAATGACAACAGCCATCAGGTAAAAATAACTAGAAAATAATATAATAATTTTTAAAAAAAAAAAAAAACAATAATAAGATTTTTAATTTAAAGTTTTTTTTTCTTACACGAAAAACACTTGCAAAAGCTCGAATTAAATCTTTATTATGAGTTCTATTTATATATTTAATAATTAATTGATTTCCAATCACCCAATTATAAAGTATATACTGTAAATATTTGATATTATTTAATTTTATAATAAATTGTTTAAATAATTTTAATGCTTCATAACCATAAGATGAAAATTGATATTCTAATGAATCATAATCATCATCATCATCATCATTATTATTACTATTATGATCATCATCAAAACCATTTTCATTATCAGTAGGTAAAGAAGTTGGTTTAGAAGAATGATTTGAATTTGAATTTATTAATGTTTCAACTACAGTATTTGATCGATGTTTTGTTATATATCCATTTTCATTTATATCTAATAAAAACAAAAAAATTTTAATAATTTATTTAATTTTTTTTATTTACCTTTTCGTTCTTGTTTTGTTGTATGTTCTTCTGTTGGTAATGCATCAAAAAGTGATTCATTAATTGCTGAATTTGTTGTTCGAAGTATCCAAACAAATAAAGCATGAATACGATATATTAATTTTGAATCATGTACAATATCACTAAACATACGTTGTATTGATGTACGAGGTGGAGGACGTAATACATATGTTGCTTTTGTTGATGGTAATGTTCCATTTAAATTTGTATTTATTTTAATATGTCCTTCTTGTTCATAAATTTCATTAGCATCATATTGTAACCAATATACAACTTGTCTCATACATTCACTAATAAATTTCATAAGAGATAATAAATAATATTTATCATGACATAAATAACATAATGAATATAGACGTTGACTTCCACGTGCATGAAAATCTTTACAAGAAAATGTTAATGATAAACAATAGCCATTTTCATCATCACCAAAAAGAATTGGATGATCATTTTCAGCGGATTTCTATTTAAAAAAAAATGAATAGATTATTTATTTATATGTGAGATTAGAGAGCACACTTTAATGCATTGATTAAGTTGATTTGTTAGATCCTTTGTAAATTTTCTTTCGTCTTAATTGATAGATCATATCGAGATAGTCAAAAGACCAAATACCTTCTCACTGAAGTCTCTCTGTTTAAATGTTACAGTCATTTTTCTACTTTTTCAGCATATACAACTTTACATAACTCTCGTCTGTGTTCTAGAAATTTTCATTCTCTACTACATGACATTATAGAGTTAGAAGATCTTCTCGTTTTCGTGGAAACTCATGTGAAAATTTACTGTTCTAGGTCATAAAACATGTATCATTTTCTTATCCATGTCAGTCTTTTTGATTAGATTAATAAGAAATAAGTACCATTCTAATATAAAAGATTTCTATATAGCAGAAAGGAGATAATGTTCATCTTGATTGAACCATTAATAATCTCATAAATAACTAATCCTTTTAAATTACAAGATCTTTAGTTAAAAGTAATTTATTTTATTTTCATGCACAATGCATATAAGTTTTCATCGGAAAAGAAGAATCCTAAAACTATGATGTCTTTTACTTGACTGAATTTTAAGATGATTTCCTCGTTTTTTGGCACATTTTGCTTGGAAAAATAGGTGTAATATGTGAACAAAGAAACTTTGTCTGGAACTTTTTTACGCTGTAGGTCATCTTGATATACTGTATCAATTGAGATATGAGTGAATGAAAATAAAGCGTGCCATCTAATAACGTTTTCTTATGAGTTTTTCATTCGTTACATTAGATTGCGTGTGTAATTTCTAAAATCTTTAATTATTTTCTTAAAACAAGAACACGATAATTTTTATAGATTTTGTCTACAATCTTTGAGTGTCCAAACATAAATATTCGTTCATATATGAAAACAAAAGAGATTAACCGTAGATAATCCGAAAATAGATTACTTCTTGAAAAGGCTTCTAAAAATTTGAAATAACTATCTAATTTACGAATTTTTATTAAGAACAAAGTAGAGAATAAGGTCTGATCATCAATGAGAAGAACAAAATTCTATATTTTGTTACGATCATGTAAGTATTATACTGCATAGCATCATTAGGCTATGAAAAAAATACCAATTCGCAACAATTTCTGCTATTGTACATATGATATTAAAACGTTCAATTATGCTCTGCATAGATTTTATATAAAGAGTAAAATTCATTACAAAATAAAAATGATAAATTTGTAAGAAATATAGGTCGAATTTTAGACTTTATCAAGAGTAAAAGAAAAGTAGGAAAATCTTTCGTCCTCTATAAAATATACCTCAATATTTAGACTTCTTACACAAGCATTGCGAACATTTTTAAATAATTCTTGATTAGGTGTTGACGATGATGAAATATATAAAATATGATTTAACAAATCAACAGTTGAAACAAGAATATTATCAGACGATAATTTACATGACTAAAATAAAGTTTTATTATTTTTTTTTTCAAAAAGGAAAAAAAATTTCTTCGTATTTTCTTACTTTGCATTCAGTTTTATCCTGAGAATTTTCGGATTTAATATATTGTGAATAAAATGCTTTTAAATTTTCACTATCATTATCATTTAAATCATGAATATCCGTTCTTCCTTCTGTACATAATAATATTTGCGGTCCATGTGAATCGCAAAAATGTTGTAGCGCACAAGACGCATTCATAAAAATATGAATAAATTAAATATACAAAAAAAAATTTTATTATATATAAATAGAATATAACATTAATCTGAAAAAAAACAAAATCATTATAATACTATTTATTCTTTACTAATGGAGAATAATTATCATACGAATAGATAATAAGCAACATATTTGTTAAAATGATCAATAGACTAAAACGTTATATCATATGACATATCTATACTTTGAACTCTGCTAAGAACGAATATTCATTGACTAGTTTAATTTAGTAAGTCAAATTTTCTTCAATTTTACACTTGAAAATTATATATAAATGGTTCGAATGTATACTTTTCTATTCGCGGATCAATGATCTCTTTAAGGAATTTCCGAATTTCAATAATAAAACTTTCTCCAATTAGATATGTTCACTAGTTGTCATGAAGAATATTAAAGTATAAAAGAAATCAAGATAATTTAATATACATGTGAAAAACAATTCAATGGATTTTATTACTATCTGAAAATAAAAATAATGTTTCACAATTAAAAAAAAATATGAGCAAATAAATTATTTAACTTTTTATTAAATTTTTTTTGTATTAATTTCAGTCTATTGAATTGAAATAAAAAAATCTTGCCATTGTATGTCTTGTTTTTTTAATTCAACTAAATGACTGAGTGTTTGTAAATAAAGACAATAACGTATAATTAATGAAAATTTTTTATATGCATTCAATTCACCGTATCGTTCTACTAAATATATCCATAATAATTGAGTATACTTTTCTTGAATTTTATATAAAATTAATGTATCTATATGGCCATTATAAGAATTATATGTAGAAAAAAGTAAAATAATTAAAAATAGTTGAGTACATCTTGAATCATTAAGATGATATTTAAATTTACATAAACATTGATCAACATCTTCAACAATTGTTTTTCCATAAATTATTTCAAGTACAAGATTAACTGCACCCCATATAGGAAATGAATCATTTTTAGTTTCAATTGTATTAAGTCGTATTAAAAATCGTAAATTATGTGTACTTAATTGTTTTTGATCTTCATAAGAAAATTGTTGAAATTCAGGTAAACATTTAAAAAAATTCATCATTGAATTTTGATGTTTTTGATATGAATCAAGATAATGTTGAAATTTAATTCGTGATTTAACTGGTTGATGACACATATATTCAAATTCATGTTTTTCATATGTCATTATTGGTAAACGACAATATTCTTCATAAGCATTTGATATATTTCTTAAAAAATTTGAATCATTTTCACTTAATAATTTTGTTTTATTTATTAATGTTAATGTCATTTGTCTATTTGCATATATTTTTTCACGTTTTAATCGTTTAGCATCTTCAGTTAATATTAATTCTTTTTTCATTCCAACACGAAAACATTTATTTAAACGACAATATGAACAATCACGACGTGTTCGAATATTAATTAAACAATTTTCTGTTGAATAACGACATTGATATGATTCCAAACCAGATAGAGCATTACGACGAAAAAATGCTTTACAACACATACATGTTATAACAGAAAAATTAAAACCTGTTGCTGTTGCACCACAAACTAAACATATTAATTCAGATGATTTGGAAGCTTTTTTAATATTATTATCTTTATTAAAATCATCAGGTGAACAATTTCGTTTTTTATTTGATATAGAATCCATATATTCTTGTTTTTTAGTACATAATACTCATGAAAAATTTCTATCACATTACTGTTCGATGAGAGTTTTTTTTTCTATCCACGCGACACAATCTGATTTAAGATAACATTGATAATAGCGATAGGTTAACATTGTTCTATAGTGACATCTTTTATAGATAAAAAATAAAATTTTAATTTTATTTTAAGACAAAAAAAATGAAATTTATAAATTTTATTTTTTTTTATTTTTAAAAATTTAATTTATATATAGAATTGTAAACTTATTGTTTACGTGGTTGATATAAACTTTAATACTGGAACGATCATTCTGTCCTTCAATATTCAAATAAAGTTCTTTGACAATGTTTTTCAAAACATTATTAATTGTTTGTGCCTTAATATCGATTGTATTCAGTCAAATAGATGATGAAGAATCATTTTTATTTGTTACAAAACAAACAGTTAATCGATTTATTGTACAAGATAAAGACTTAACTATTAAATATAGTTTATACAATTCAGGACCAACGTAAAAATAAAAACAACAAAAAAGTCAAAAAAAAAATAAAATTTATTTTTATATTTTAGAACAATTTTTAATGTTAAATTGAATGATATTCATAGTTTTCCAACAGATAAATTTGAATTACTTGTTGGTATACTTAATCCAAAATGGGAACGAATTAATGCGTAAAAAATTTTTTTTTTTTCAAAATTTATAATATTCTATTTTGATTTTATATAGAGGAACAAATTTAACTCATATTGTTGTTCTTAAACCAAAACAAAGTGGTTTAAGTAATAGTTCACATGCTATTGTAACATATCAAAAGAGTGAAAAGAATTCTGATGTTCAAGTAAGAAACTCTTCTTTTAATATGATATTTCAATTCATACAGAATCTGCAGGATAATGTATTTTTATACATTAAAATTCATTTTTCTTAAAATTTGATCTCTGGCTACATATATGGTAGAAATGTATTGATGAGACTAGACGAAGAAATAACCTATTTTTCTTAGTTTCGATCTTTTCTAAGGAAAATGAATTTTGTTTTATTTGAGAATGGTACTTCATTAAGATTAATTAATTTGTTGATTATATAAAATAATTTTTATAGAAAACTTATTCATCGGAAATTGGTGATGTTTATATAATGACAAATCGTGAATATGATCGACGATTTTCATCACATATTGTAAAAAATTTTGTTATTATTTTTCTAATTAATAAAAATTAATTTATTGATTTTATATTTAGATTGATTGGATGCTTTTTACAGCAATGGCAAGTCCATGTATTGTTTTTCCATTTTTTCTTTGGTTTAAAAGTAAAAGCAAATATGAATTATTATTATCCAAAGATAAATTAATGAAAAAAGCTCAATAGAAAACGAACATTTTCTTTTGTTTTTGAATGTTTTTTGTTGTTTTTTTTCTTCTAACTTAATACTATGTACGGTGATTGTGTTTTTAGGTTTGTTGTTATTTATGCAAGATATTTAAAAAACAAAACGAAATGATAAAAGATCTTTTAAGAGAACATTTTTATTTTAGATCTGAAAATGTTAAAGCGTTCAGAAAAATTATGGATGGGCAGTGCCTTATTTTTTGGTATATTTGCATTAGTTTGTAATTTTATTGGTTTTTCAACACCATATTGGATTCAAATTTGGCCTCGGTATATTTATTAATAAAAGAAATTTCTTTTTTTTTATTCTAAATTATTATTTATTTAATTATTTAGTGTTGGTGATACAACATTTCGTAAATTAGGTCTTTGGCAAGTATGTATTGCTGGTTTTCGTAATCCAAAAAATTATTGGGGAAAAGTTTATTATGGTTGTTGGTGGTTATTTGCACGTGAATATAATGGATTACGAAATGATGGAATATTAACACCACGTAAGTTTATTAATTGAATTTTTTCTAGGAATATATTTGATTTTATTATTATTAAGCTTGGTTTCTTGCTGTACAAACATTTGCATGTTTTGGATTAATATTTAATATTCTTTGTTGTATTGCATTGGTTGTTGTTGCTATTACACGATATCGTTTATCACGTCGTTCAATGCTTATTGGTTGTATTTTAGGTGGATGTGCTTGTAAGTGAATAGAATTTTTTCAATTGTAAGAAGAATTAAATTTAAATTTAATAGATCAGATCTAAGGAAAAGAAATCAAAGATTAGATTTTTGTGTTGTCTATATATTAAGAGATCGAGAATAACATACAAGAATCTTTCTAATTGTTCATTCCCTTTTATATATTGAATAGTGATACTTTTTGAAATGAAAAAAAGTAATTCATACTAGAGATTTAAACTAGCCATTTAGCCTGCCTGAACAGTCATAGATGTCAAAATATATATGAAACAATTTTTGTAGTTGAAAAGTCAGAATCTTTTTTATTATTTTGACGCTGTAATCATATTTAATGATGTATTGTGGCACATAGGATTATTATCTGTTTATTTATTTAGTTTATATGTTTCTTTCGGTCAGTTACTGTTTGCACATGTTAGTTAATTCATATTATTATTATTTTGTATGAATTGTTTATTAACGAGCGAACTTCTAGAGGTGTTCAACGGGTTTAGACTTCATCTTTTGAGCATAAGTAAACCTCAGTGATGTATGAAATAGTTGTAAAGGATTCGGGTCCTCGTGGGATCCAAGATTTTCACAAAGATTGTGTTATTGAATTTTGATCTGAAACCTTGGTTATGTCAACCTCTCAAGTAGACTGGGTTGTGTAAAAAATTTCAGCGCTTTCTAACACAATCTTGAAGGATATATGAATGTTTCAAAAAATAAGCCGTTTTTTTACAGATATTGTAGAAAATATGGATATTTTGAAACATTCATATTCCTTAAAGATTACGTTAAAAAATTCTGAAATTTTGTATACAACCTAGTCTACTTGAGAGGTTGATATAACCAAAGTTTCAGGTCAAAATGCAGTAATACGATCTTTGTGAGAATCTTGGATCCTACGAGGAAAATCTCTTAAAAATTCGATATCTCGGAAAAAACGTCACGAGGGCTCAAATTCTTTACAACTTTTTCATAACTCATCGAAGTTTACTTATACTCAAAAGATGAAGGCTACACTCGTTCGATACCTCGGAAGATTCTCTCGTAAGACTTATCATTGCTGATTAATATTTATATTTGTCATAATATAGCAAGACTTGATATGATATCTGTAATCACTTTATTAAATTTATTTGAAATATTCTTACCTCATAATACCACTTATATCTTTATCTATGTAAAGTTCTCTTATTGTTTTTGTTTTAATGAATTGTTTAAACTAGATTATTACTTACAATTTTTAGGGTTGTGTAATTTCCTTACTGTTCTTATATTTGGCATATATGCAGATGCTATTCCAGGCAAATGGATGCCACGCGCTGATTATACATTTTTATCATGGTCTTATCTTTTTACACTTGGTTCAATGGTATCATCATTTTTTGCCGGTAATATTTATAAATGACTTTTTGTCTTTGATAAATATATATTTTTATGTTGATCTTATTTATATATAGTTGGTTTTGTTTTATTCGAAATTTATTTTATAACCGAAGCAAAAAGAAATAATAATGAAAAAACATTTATTCGTCATGTTGGTAATCCAAATCAACCATTTGTTCGTCATGGTGAAAAAGATGAACCATCATTTGTACGTAAAGCTACAAATGGTGAGCAACCATTTGTACGTCGAACTGATGATGAAAATGAACATGCATTCATACGACGTGCTGATAGTTCAGTACCAGATGAGGCATTCATTCGTCGAGCTGATGGTTCAGTACCAGAAGAAGCATTCATTCGTCGAGCTGATGGTGGATCAGATGGTGAAGAAGCTTTTATACGACGTGCAAATAATCCAGGAAATAATTATGTAGTTTAAAATTCTAAATATCATTACATTCCGTGTACAGATAGATCTGAGATACAATTTTTGTGTTTCTTTTTTGTAAATGTTTTTTTACTAATTATCATTCCGTTTTCTTGTCTTTTTTTAAATAGTTATTGATATTTCATAGACGTGAGAAATACTTTTATTCTCTCATTTTGATTCACATATTTACAATAAATTTGAATATTACAACTCGTGCACATTTAATAAACATTTTGATGTTCGTCTGCTATTTAAATGAGTACTTGTAATTGTATCATTACTTAGTCGTTTTGATGAAATACTTAATCGACAAGTATGTGTTTGTTGTAACGAAGTAGATCGAGGTCTTTCTCGTTGATCGTATTGAAGTCCATTACGCATTTCTACACCAAAATTAGAACTTGTACGAGTAGCAGTTGAACTTCGTCTTCGTTCATAATTCCTATCAAGTTTCATTCGTATATAGTGATAAATATCACCAAATGTTTCTATACAAGTTGCACGAAATTTTGAACCCGCCAAACAGTAAAATAAAAAATTTGTCTAAATATGTGAAAATAATGAAGTTTTTCTTTTTATAAATTAAACTTACTGCTGCACTCATTTGTACCCAAAGAACAGTTAAATTTGTTCGTAAAAAACGCATTTTAAGTCGTTTAACATCTCGATATTTTGGTGGACGACCCTGACGAATATAATCAATAATAATTGGTGTTGTAAATAAATAAAAACTTAATGATACTGTAACAAGCATTATTGTTAATTGTTGTTGTTTTCTATTATATAAAGCTGCATTCATTTGATGTAAAGTATTTTCTGGATTAATTAATGTTTGTGCACGTTGTTGTCGTTTAGCTACAAATAATTCATAAATAATGAATAAATTAACTAATAATATAAGATCAGGTATAAAATAAAACATAACTGGTTTAACAATTCGTATAATTATATGATATTGTTGACGAACATCACATTTTGTTTTTTTATTATTTATTGTATATATAAATGGAAATGTTATTGAAAAGAAAAGAAATGCAATAAATACAAGTATATATATTGAATAACGTGCACGTTGTGTTGTACAAAAACGTTTTGTTAAAAATGGTGAATGAACAGCAATACAACGTTCAATTGTCATTATAACCATTATCCAAACACTACAAAATGTAACAAAATCAGTTAAATAAGTAAGAAAACAATGAAATATATATGATCGTATTCGTCTTGAAATTATTAAAGTTGTTATATGAGCAACAAGAACAGATGTATCAAATATAGCCATATATGTTATAAATACACTGGATGATGTATCACGTAATGAAGGACGATTTATAACAATTAGTGCAAGACCATTACCAAATACTCCACATATAACCATAATAATTTCAATAATCATTAACCAATAATTAACTTGACGAATAAATTGATTTATTTCAGCACGTATTGCAGTATCATTTAAAATTTCTATTGATGAATGGTTAATATAAGATTCATTACTCAATATATAAATAGGATGAATAATACTTTCATTCATTATAGAATAAAATCTATAAATACAAATATTCATATACATTTAATCTTTAAAATAAAAAACATAGTAGATTTCTATGAAAAAAAATAACGAATAAAACTTATAAATAAATATCCTGTAATGAAAACAAAAAATATATATGCGGCAACAGAATGGATATTAATCATATCATGCACTATTTCCTTTTGATATTATAACCGATAGAAATGTCGGTAATAACTCATCTGAAACGAAATTTGATCTTATTTTGACAGAGTTAAAAATATAATAATACAAAATTGTTGAATCTTTCTCTCGGGAATATAACCGAAATCTGTTACATATAATTTATATTCTTCAATTTCTCTGACTCAAATTGCTCGTACTATTTTAGTATCCATAAAAAAATGGTATAACATCTTTATCTATTGCTATATGTCAGTAAATATTATTCCCAAACTATCTGTAAAAATGCACTTCTTTTACCATAGAATAACAATATACATATATACAATGAATTTAATCATTTTTTCTCTCATTTCTGTCAATATTGATGAGGCAAATGATTTATCTTTGATCAGAGAAAAGCAAAAAGATTACAATTGAATATTCATTTTTTATTAATTCAAGAGAAAATAAAGAAATAAAAACATAAAACTTGACCTTCTATATATATCTTTATTAACTGTACGAAAACAATTTTTTTTATCGCTCTATCAAACAGAAAAGATTGTGATCAAATTTTGAATAGTATCTTAATACATAATTAATTTTGAAAGATATTTCATAGAAAAAAAGAATGATGAATAATGATCTCTAACATGCACATACTATTCCTTCATATTCTAAATAATAATTCGATAGATTTTTGAATCGAAATAATATTAAAAAGAATTATAGAATACAAAATCATTGATTTTCTATAGAAAATGATACTATTCTGATAAATCAACCAACATCAAATATGATGTTCTGATTATACGCGAATGTCATTTTTTTATTGCAATATTATTCATGCTAAATATATGCTCTGTAAAACATCGTCTTACACCTTCATCCACCAATCATATGTAGATCAAGCCATTTTTTGGTTTTGTTTTGCACATCTTCATAATAATATAGATAAATCAAATCATACATGTTACTAATAACCATAAAAATAAGAAAAAACAAAGTGTTATATTAACGTCTATAAATCCTTGGATGATTCATATATCTAAAAAATCAATAAATTTCAATAGATAGAAATTGATTAACTGATAACTGAATGTATTTATACCATAATGATTAATCTTTGAGTGTCTTTTATCATTTGTTCTGCGAGATGAGACCATTAATGGTATACTGTAGAGAGTAAATAACTACTTACAAAAAAAAAGAGTTAACTAAGAATCTTACTTATTCCTTGTACAATATAATATCGAAATCGAGAGAATGGACATAATAAACAGAAGACATACGTGTGTTATTCTATTTCTATTACAATGTCATATAATGGACGTCACTAATGATGGAAGAAAGACACACATAGAATTTCTTCATAGACGAACTAAAGAAATCAATTTATTCTCTTTCATCAGTATTACTGTCTTAGCTGTTTTTTGTTGGACAATAAATGAATATATAGTAAAATTGCTTATGCAAGCAATTTTCAATAATAATTAGTCTATGATAGATTGAAGCAAATTTTGTTGGAAATGAATCTTTTTAATGTAAGTTTCTTATTATTCTGAGTAATGAACAATTATTTTTGGTCTCATGAGCAACATCTGTTCTGTCATTCTCGTACAAAATGAGAAAAAAAATGGTATGATATTGCTTGCATTATGATAAATAATTAGAATACACACACATATATATATATATATCAGAAAGAGATGGACTCAATGTGGGTATTTACACAGAAAATCTAATATTAGACAATAACAACAGCACTCCGTGAAACATTCCATTTTTCTTCTATTAACATATAGTAACATCAAATAACGTTACTACATATTGATTTCCTTTAGATTAAAATAATTGAATCGATAAAAGAATCTAACAATTGTTTACTTTTTATAATGTTCCTTACGCAAATCGATCAAAAGATAATACAGAAGAAAAACTCATGAAGAAATATCATTGAAAATAGAAGATGAGATTAAACTCATGTTAATAGATATTTATTTTGATTCGAAATTTTCAGTTCAAAAGACATTTTCTTTTATATTTTATTTTTTTCAAATAAATAGAAGAATTTGACAGACGACAAGTGTTATATTTGATGTATATATAAATCTTATTATATATAACATTGTCTCTCTCCACTTCTACACAATATTCTTTTATCGATACTTATCTATAAAATGAGTTTTTTTTAAATTTTATGAAAAACGGTACTGTTTTCATTTTTTTGGCTAATAACATAGATGAAATATAAGTATAAACAAAACAATTGTAACACAAGTAGATTGCCTACTTTTATTTCAGTTTCTACTTATATGCTATTGATTATTAATGTGGCAATTCTTCGATTTATCATTTTTTTCAGACTGTTTGTGTTCTGAAATTCTATCTATATTCCTACTTAATCAAGATTTATTTATTTTTCTGTCTTTTTAATAATCAATGAAAAATTATTATTGATGCGTTTTAGTGATGTCCTATGTTCCCAAGTTAATTTGTCAAACATAGAATCTAACTTTTGTGGAAACTCTATGTTACAATCGCGAGTTCTTCGATTTGTGCAACAGATTATTTCTCTTATATCAAATTGTTATTCGGTATCATAGTCTTCGTAGATTTTAAGTGGATATTTGATTTATTTTGATTTAATGATTGTTAAGGGAAGTTAAGAAAACTAAGTGTTCTATTGGTATATTTACGCTAGATTGAAGTGCCACTAAGAGGATGAAAAATGAATCTCAAGACTCAATATTTACATTCACATCTTTCATCACTTATCAGACGGATATAGACAATTTCTTCGTATTGTATACAAACTATTTTTTTTTGCGAATGACTCAACAACAGTTTTGGCAGGACAGATTAAATTGAAACATACGCAACAAATATTGATGTCCCAAATAGACTCAAGTCGTTCTTAGACAATTTGGAATATTATATCTATACTAAATATGTACTCTATGAACTATTCAAGTATAGAAATGATTTTGTTAGTTCAAATGATAGTCAAATCTGGGATTGATTTTTTAATTAACGATTATAGAATTCAATGGGCATACGAATTACCATGAAAAAAGTTCGTCGGATGGATAGTTCGGCATCATTTCAGTTATGAAGAGCATTGTTGTCATGTTACATGTTCTACTATTATTCACATGATTAGTTACGATTTATTCATTCTCTATCCTAAAATAAAGAAATGATCTGTTATATTGATTTGGGGAAGTTTTCGCATAAAGATAGATATTATAGATGTTAAACAAAATATTTGATAATTCTGTTTGATTCGATTGATGAAATATATTATTTTATGAAAGAAATGAATTTGAACAAGTGTAGAAGAATTTAAATGCTGACAAACAATTCTATGCAAATATTCAGAATGTTAGAAAGGTTTTGTCAAACACATTCCGGTTTAAATTGAAGCCTTTAAGTGGTGTATTGATATTTCTATCTAACATTCTATTCTTGCCTTTTATTTTTGTTTTTGTTTAAATTTATTTCATTAGTTATCAATATGTATTTTTCTCTTATCTCTGATTTAGTCAATGAAATAATGATTCATGGGTCATCAGCATTCTACTTCCAAATAATAAAAAACAATCCAGTTTGAATAAATAATAAACGAACATATACATCATTCTGGTATTTTCTTAAATTAAAAATATGTATTATATTAAATCAATCAAAGATAATAATTAATTTCTTTTCCATAATTTACGTTATTGTCATGATAGATTAGGTTGACATTGTATAAAAGTTCATTGCAACTATCGAACTTATTATGATGGAGTTATATGCTAAATCTATCAAGATCATTTATGTCAAATAGTCAGATTCAAATAGAATTGAAAAAGACGTTATTTTCTGAGTTATTCACAAAATTTCAAAGAATTTTTAGCTTAACATAAAGTCAACACAAAAAAAATTATTTTGCACATAAGTATTAATGGAATCACATCGTATGCGGAAGTGTGCACGCAAAAATGTTCGCTAATAGATTCTCATTCATTACATTAATAAACTAAAAATGTCTAAAGCATAATAATATTATTCAATTCATGCATGAAATGTAACTTTCAAGTTGAATAAATCTATTGTAATATATCAATAAATATTATTTCTATAATTTCTTTTTTTTTTTTATTTTTAAATCTAAGAATTCCATTAAAATAAAATATAAATAATTTTATTGAAATATTTATTTATATATTTTTTAATATAATACATTATATTATGTTATCATTGGTGTATAAAGTGGATTACATTTTGCATCATCTGGTGGTACTTTAATATTTGTTATATTTGAACGAAAATTATTTCCAATAGATGAATGTGCTGATACAAATAATAAAGCTGTACACGGCATAGCTATAATAAATAATAAAAAAAATAAACGATCTAATACTAATGCAACATGTTGCCATTCATCTAAACGTTGTTGATTATCAACTTTTAATAATTCATTATTAAATTCATATTCATTAGAATTACTTATTGGTAATAACCATTGTGTGCGTATATAAATTTTAATTTGATGTAAAAGTTTAAGTAATTCAATAGCCTTTAAATAAACATTAAAAATAAAAATAAAATAAAATTTATTTTTTTTATTTTTATCTACATTACTTGTTGATTACTTGTTCGAATTGGTGTTGGTAAAGTAAATAAATGACACATACGTTTTTCAATACTACTTAAACGTCTTGGTCGTTTATCTTCAATATCATATTTTGATAATTTTTGTTGTTGTTGTTTAATATGTTTATTTATGTTACAATAAACTAATGGACTTAAATAATCAAGTAAAACTATTTTCATATGTAATGGTACACATGCTATATTTGATGTTGATGGTCGATGATATAAATATAATACATAAACAGTCATAATACATGATAAAAACACTAAAAAAAAATTTGCATTACAAAATAATGTTAATATAGGTGTTTCATCATCAGATTTTGGTATATATTCACTAATTAATTGTAAATAAATAACTAATGATAATAATATTGTTACATTTAATGTTAATTTTTCACCTGTTTGTGGTGGTAATAAAAATGTAAATAATGTTACAAATGAAACAAGTGAAAATGGTAAAATTATTCTCATTAAATAATATATATGATTACGTTTTAATATTAATGTAAAACGTACAAGACTATAATTAACTTGACCAAAATCAGATACATGTTCTTCAGTTATTTCAGTATAAGAATGTATTAATTCCCATTCACCACGAATAAATGGATGACCTTCAATAGCACGTCGTTGAATAAATTTTATTGATTGACTATCATGTGAACCACTACGAATTATTATTGTACAATGTTGTTGATCAAATGGAAAATATGTTGAACGAATTTTACATATTGTTTTCCATAAATCTTGAAACATATATCGAACATAACCTGGAAAGAAAAGAGAAAAACATATAGATAGTTTTTAGAAGAAATATTTTATTATGAAAATTTTCTTTATTTATTCATTGATAAATAAAAATATTTAAAACATACCGTTATGTCGAAGAATTAATGCATAATGTTCTCTATTTCGTGAATATTTTGCATCAGCTGAATTAACTAAAACAACATCTGGTGTCCATAAATATTCAGAACCAACAGAAAGATCTGTTATATTAAATCGACTAAGATTCCATGTCATATATGGATCACACCAAGCACATGTCAATTGAATATTACTTGTTACTACCTGTAGAATTTAATAGAATAGTTATTTGATTCTAAGAGAAAAAAAACAACAAAATAGAACCTGTGCTTTTTCATCAACACTTTCAATCTGAAGTAGAATTAAATTGGTATGAACTTTAGTAATACCAGTTTCTGGACAAACTTTTTTATCATATGATCTTTTATGAAATAATAAATTTCGAAGCTCAACTTCATTTGTGTTTGTATATGGGAATAAGAAAATAATATTTAATAATATCCATAAAATTCGTTGCAAAGCATACGATGAATTAGCTGAGCAAGACATGAAATAATTCTATTCTGTTTGAACAAGTAAATAAACCAAAAAGAAAAATGATAATAGATAGAAGGAGAGAGAAAAAAAATGACGGAAATCTCCAAGGATTGATCTTCTCCGTATGTAAATCGATCTCATATCGAAATTGACAAGCACAGCCAGTGGCGGTCTTCTCGTTTCCATAAATGCTCTTTTCTTTTTTTTTCTCTTTCCAATTTACAAAACTCTATTAACATGCACTAGTTGTTAACCCAGCCGAGACTTGCCGGAAGCTAAATAAAAAACAAGAAAAAGAAGATGACAGATTTCGTACATCGATTTTTCTTTTGTCATCATGTAATATATTCGTTATTATTTTATTCTCTTTTTTGAAAGAAAGGGTTATAAGCTCGTTTAAAATCGTTAAAATTTGTTTGTTTGTCCAAGCCGATTAGATTTCATCAAGTTATGGTTTGGCTCAGGAATGTTATTTTGGGTCGGGATTTCGACCATTAAGGGTTATTTGACATTGTGGTTTCAACCAATATGATTTCCACATTAGGAGGGAGGGGTGAGAATTTCAGTCGATCAGATCTCTTCAAGCTGTAACTTAGTTTAGCAAAATTATTTTGAGTCCGGAGGTTTCCGCTACTATTCTGAATAATTGATTCTTATATTGAAAACTAAATGCGGATAATACGCGAAAACTTTAAATGGTAGGTTATCTTTCTTCCTTTTTAGTTTCATTTGGAGAAACGATAAAATTATTTGATCAGTATTATATCTACTGTATGCTATTGGTTATTACGAATTACAATGCTTCTGAAAATAGGTTGTCCAATTCGTTTTTTTTAATTACATTCATTTCTTATTTTAGTTCGATGTCATTTACTTTGATTGTTTTTTCATTTTATTCAAAACTATGTGACTATGTCAATATTCTCTTCTGATTATTTCAGATTTTGGAATGCGTTTGGAACTGCAATCTGCTTTTTATAGCTAAAAATAATTTAATTAAATTTTTCACATTAGATTCACGATTGGCTTATAGTCTGGTTATTTATTTTATTCATTTTCTCCAAATTTTTCTAAAATGAAAGTGATTGTATTCTTATGATTGTTTTATGTTTGCTGTTTAACATTTATCTAGTTTCGCTTTATAAACAAGAATCAACTTCTAAAACATTCTATGATAATAAAATATCGACTATTATGATATCGAACATAGTCGAGATAAATGAAAATTTTAATGATTGAATCGTTCTATTAGATGATGATGATAAGGTTTCTTCTGAAGAAAACGATATATTTGTCGTTGTTGTAGTTTTAATGTATAATATTAATAAATGGGTTTTGAAAGTAGAGTATGTGTTTTCAAATATAACTATTAATCATAGTTATGATGTTGAGACATAAAAAAAAAATAAACTAGTAAAAAAAAATTTATTCTGCTCATAAACAAATAACAAGAGTCAATAACAACTGGCACTTCTTTGACTGAAGAAAGAATAGACATGAATTTTAAGTATCAAATGTGCGAAATTTTCTAGAGTATCCATTGCTGATTGATGATGTTCGAAAAAAACATATGGTATGTATACTATTGAATGTTGTCAAAAATAATGAATGTTATGATTGGATTGACGCTTATTGTTACTATTGATTATAAAATAGATGTCGTATTAAATCAATATTATTTATTCATAGAATATCATAATTCTGTGAAATTTTATTAGCTCGTATATAAAATATATAATGACTAACGTTTTATTTTTATTTTGCATTATATGAAATATAATACCATAGCTATAACTATAACAATCCATGAAATTAATTTCAACTTACGAGGGAACCTTGTCAGATGCCCCCCCCCCCCCCCCCCCCCCCCC